>JAOPUL010005356.1:27252906-27263141 GCA_027564515.1 Octopus rubescens
CTTCCCATACTTCCGCTGTATGGCAGTGGGGCGTTGCACGCTCGTCTTCTATTTTATCATTTGGCCGTATTTCCATTGCACGCTCGTCTTCTATTTCATGTAAAGAAGAAATGATTATTACTGAGTTATCATTACATGCGCAACCGATACCTATTACCATTGAAGAATTTGATAATTAACTCCTGTCCCTTTAACAATGGATTTCTGAAAGAATATTACTAGTTATAATAAGATAACAGCATTGTCTTATTGGATTAGTACTAAACAACTGTTTTCCTTTACCTGTATATGAGTACACACACATATATATATCATCATCATCATCATCGTTGTAGCTATCATTATAAAATTTGTTCCACATTCTGCTATTTGTACAAGTCTGTGTTTGCAAAAATAAATAAATAAAATTAAAAGGATAAAAAAGATATGCATATAGCATGATCAGTTTCATAGCTAGATGCCCTTCCTACCATGTGGGACAGAAACATAGAGTAGGAGTAAAATCAGTAAACAAGACAGATGGCTAAGAAGAATTATATACGTCATGTTGAAAATAAAAATATAACTAATTATCTTAATTCCTGAGTTGCACCTGTTTGGCAAGTGATTCAATATGAGACTGTGATAGAGGTGTAACTGTTGTCTTTATGTCTACTTTTCCATTCTTGCTTGTATAGGTGAGATGAGACTTCTTCAGTCACTTATCTAACTTTACAGGCAATTGAAATATATATGCACAAACATCATCATCATCATTTAATGTCCATTTTCCATGCTGGCATGGGTTTGATGGTTTGACAGGAGCTGGCAAGCCAGAAGACAACAACAGGCTTCACTGTCTGTGTTGGTATGGTTTTTACGGCCGGATGCTCTTCCTAACACCAACCACCTTACAGAGTGGACAGTGCTTTATATGTGGTGGGGGTCACCAAGTAACTCACTAGACAAAGATCATTTGAGGAGGGAGGAGGGCATTGTAGGAGGTATATATATACCCTTATGTATTGAGTTTTATCTACCAAACTCACAAGGCATAGTAAAAGACAAGATATTACACAGAGGAATGAACAGAAGACCACATGGTTATGAAGTGATCTTAACCACATAGCCAGCCAGCCAGCCACACACATACTGGGCAGGCAAAAAATCTGTTCAGTTTTTGTTGACACTAAACTTCAAGCTCTCTAATAAGTAGCTAACTTCAGCCTGTCTCTTGTGCATGCACACTCGTTAGATACTTGACACTTCAATGTAGTTCAACATGAACTCGTGACACAACAGGTTGTATTTTGTGAGCTTGGAATCATCCTGAAAGTGGAAAACTAAAATGAACATTATCGATATCTCATGCTTTTTGTTTTTATTTTAAAAAGGCAAGAAAGTGCTGGAAACCTGTGCTATGTACAGAGAGGATGCTGTTAAGGAACATGTGTACCAGAAGTGCATTTCAAGATTTCAATCAGGAAATTCTTTTGAAAAGAATGGTGACCAGGGATGCAAAATGGATCATCTCTAACGAAGCGAAGTACAAACGATCATGGGAGAAGTGCTTGCAAACCACCACAAACAACCTCCAAAGCAAGACTTCCACAAGGACGGTTATGCTTTCAATTTGGTAGACTTAGAAGAGTGTTGTCTTTTATAAGCTTCTTTCCATAGACAGAATCATCAATTCAGATGTGTATTGTGACCAGCTTAACATATCAAACACAGCAATCAACCAGAAGCATCCAACACTTGCTAATTATAAGGGCATTGTCTTTCATCACAACAATGCCAGACTGCACACTTCTTTGCAGGTGTTGGCTGGGAAGTTTTGCAACACCCTCTATAGACGCTTAACCTTGCACCTTCAGATTTCCACCTGTTTAAGTTTCTTCAAAATTCATTGAATGGACAGAACTTCAACTCTGAAGAAGATATAAAAATTCATCTAAAAGAGTTTTTCGCCAGTAAAAACAGTAAATTCTTTGAGCAGGGAATAATGGATCTGCCCAAAAGATGGCTGAAGATACTGGGATGAAACAGTAATTATATATCATTGATTGAATAAATCACTTTGTGTCAAAAATTTGTCTTATTTTCGCTTAAAAAAACTGAACAGACTTTTTGGCCAGCCCAATATATGCACACACACGATTTGTTTTGTACATGTGTACAAATATGGCCAATGTCTGAATATTTGTGGGCATGCATACATATGTACATACATACACAAACCTAATACTAACTCGCAAACTAATCTCTATTGTTCTAACTAATATTTTACATTTTTTTTGTTGTTTCACCAACAAGCAATAGCTCAGTAAATAATATTTCTAAAGTATCTGGCTGGATCTGCACAATATAATAGTTTTTTCATATGGAGAAATTAATGTATATTTCTTTTTTAGCTAGAGTTATTCTCTTCTTAATTAGACTATTCCATTTGCAACTCAGTTATACAAATCATTAAATCTGAAGTGATAAAAATAAAAAAATAAAATTTTTTTTTTTTTTTTAAATCGATATTTTTTCACACATTAACTCTAGTTATAATTTTCTTTTACACTTCAGTTTTACTCCAGTTTAGAAACCCCTATATCCTAAATAGACATGACAAAAATAAGATTTGAATCAAATGCCACAACACACATAGGCAATATCATAATACAATTTTTTAAGACCTCTTAGAAAACTATAAAACAATAATAATAATAATGGTAGTCTGTCAAGTCTGAGAAAGACAGTTCTGTGATTTCTTTCTGAACAACCTGCACAGATGAGATGTTTATAGAAGTCCGATGTTTGTATGGCACATGAGCTCACTCCATCCATCAAATCAGATGTTGAAGTGATCGCAGAGCAACACAAGATGAAGTATTTTGCTCCAGAACACAATGCACCGCCCAGTCCAGGAATCGAACCCAAGATTTTGTGATCGTGAGTGCAACACCCTAACCATACAGCCATGTACCCTCACAAAATATAAATAATATTGTTTAAATCAGTAAAGTGAAAACCGAGGAGTATTATATAGGACTGTTTGTTATAAAGTCATTCTTCCTTTTAAAACTTCATTAATTGGTTCTTGTGTTTTTCATACTAGAAGAGAGGATGGCATTAAAAGGTAAAGCGAGAAGTGTGAAATCTATTATAGGTGGTAACTTGATTGGAGCAACATCAGAAAAATTACTAAATAATATATTTAACAAGCCAGAATATGCAATTGGATATTCAAAAATTATTGTGTTATAATAGCTTGAGAAATATAATTGAATTGTTTATAGTCAATAATAGAATTCACTAATTAGTATTAGCATTGGTATTTTTGTGTTGCAGTAGGCCTAGTGAAATATGAGGCTTTGCAGCATGTCCTGAAACAAAGTACTCTTGATTTAGTACTTTTGTTTACATAACTGGAAATTATGTATCAAATATAGGTTAACTTTAATGACAGGGTGTTTTTACTGACTAAATAATTAGGAATATTTAGATGTTACTATATACCTAATTCAAATATTAATTTCTTTCCAAAATACAAAGCTATTTTCACTAGACTTGAACAGCTTGATGGATGAACAGTCAACAATGTTAAAGAACAAAAATTATACAACTACTTGCTTGAGTAACACTGGAAAAATTAATAGCAAAAAGCAGTATCAGTGAAATTTGAACTCAAAAGCTAGTAGTCATTAAATAATGTAAAACAATCGTCTTGCTAATTTTCCATCAGCAGTTAATAAACTTAATAAAATGCTAATTTAACAGCTACATAATCCATATGTATATTTTTGTTAATATTTCATTACTTTAGCAATATACTAAAAAAATTTTTTACCAGCCAAAGTCTACAATTGACATTCAACTTTTACCATCTGTCAAAAATTAATAAGTTGGGCTGGATAAGTATCCTGAAATATTACTACATTTTAACAGACTCATGTTCTTAATTTATTGTGATATAACTTTCAGGGTGACAATGATGGTAATTATGCTACTTTATTGTATAAACATTTCCTTAAATTCAAAAACACACAACTTTTGACTTTGATCAGTACATAATTATCTTTTGTTAAGGCAAATAAAAAATTTGATATCATCATCATCATTTAACATCTATGTTCCATGCAGGCATGGATTGAACAGTTTGACAGGAACTGACAGGTCCTGCCCCATGCTCCAATGTCTGCTTTGGCAGTGTTTCTATGTCTGGATACCCTTCTTAATACCAACTACTATACAGCATGTGCAGGGATGCTTTTTATTTGGTGGTACTGGCATTAGTGAGTCACCATGTAGCCTGCTACAGTAGGACTACAGTAGAGAGGGAAGCAGCTTTATGCAAAGGGATGAGAGGTTAAAGTGTGAGAAAGGGCCAGAACAGAACAGACTTCTTGCTGTAAAGGAACTACATGGTTACTCACATTATAGAAGAGAGGGTGGGTGTGGCTGGAGTGGAGTTGGTGATGAGGTGCCAGGTAGACCCTCAAGATACAAGGTGTGTAGAAGTGACTAGGGATAGGAGAACAGGGAGTGTGGATGTATGGGAGAGAAGAGGTGGTTAGAGATAGGGAATGAGTGAGAGGGTGAATATAAGAAAGAACAAGTGTTCAAGGATAGCCGATAGAGAAGAGAGAACAGGTATCGACTGAAGAAATTGGGTTGGGTGAGGGGGTGACTAATGATACATATGAAGTGGGAGAGAGGAGATGACTGACAGTGCAGAAAGAAGGGATGAGGGGCAAAATAATAATAATAATAATAAATGCCCTGATGCAGTACCAGACAGTGGCTCTCATAGCTTCTAATCTTAGCTGATTATTATGTACATGTTTTGTCTTGGTGTAAAAGATGGGCTACAGCAAATATTCAGCTTAATACTGCAGATGTGCTTATCAGTTGCTTGGCCATAACCAGTTGAGCATGTCCCTTAGTGGCTGATATGTGCATCTCTGATCACAAACAGGAGTAGTGGGGGAGCACCATAGCCATATGTTGAGAGGAATTCTTTGGAGTTTGAATAATTTGCCTCTGTAAACATGAGTGCTTTATTCCTCGTCCTTAAACAACCCTTATTCAGGGATCTTTTAAGTGGAATGAGCTGCTCAACCTGAAGAAAACTAACTGGGCCCCACCTGCTAGGTCATGTGCTGTTTATCTTGATGAGATCACCATGTCATGCACATATGGCCGTGATGCATGTGCCTGGTGTAATCTTATCAGATGGGTAGTCATGATGGGTATATTAGGTTTCGTATATCTGTACCCCGGTGTCACTTTGATGGAATGCAATGCTCTCTCACTCAATAATAATAATGGTCCAGTACAACCTGTTTCGACTAAACCAGTAACCCTACCAAGCACTTGCCTGGTAAAGAGGGTGGCTTCTGTTGGACACTCTGCAAGATAAAAAACAAAACTGCTAAAAGGCAGATGAACTCACTAGAGTCAATGGCCATATCCAACTGTATGAGTCTTTATTTGCTGTGAAGATAAATACTAGGGGTGGCGACCAACACAGGATAACTAGCTTCAATGACGGCAGACAGGCCTCTCGGAACACTTGACTGACAGCCTGTCTAGTGATGGTAACATGATATAACCCTAAAACACACACTTCAATTATGAGAGAAATGTCAATAATGAAAAGTAATCTTAATGACATCCATGATGTTGGATTTTTTTAGCAAAGGTGTCACATCCAGTAGGTGTCCTGTGGAACAGCAGCACAGGCTCAGTCGTAATCAAGCTACTGCTGACTCAGAACAGTGAAGGAGATTAAAATGGACAAAAGAAAACAACAAATTATTGTTTGAATGTTATATTAGGAGTGAATCAGAGAAAAGAGGCGATTGGAAAAGGTTACTAGAGCTCTGGAAAAAATACTATCCATATGATGAACAGAAGGATGAGAGTGAACAAAGATTGGTTGATCAGATTAGACAAATTAAGATCAAAAAGTGGTTGGAAAAGCTGGATCAAGAGGAGATTATAATGGAAGTGTGAAAGAGGCTGCAGGAGACTACTGGTTCAGAAGAAATACCAATGGATCAGGAGAATCTGCAGAGCTTAGACATGGAGGAAAGAAATCTACCATCTATAAAAGACAATGGTGTACCTCAAACTAGACAGTCACTGGAAGAAATTAGCCCAGAACTAGCTTCTCTCCATGGCATAATTCTGGAAGTGATGTTCCTTAAGGAAAGGAAAAGGTTACCATCATTTATAACCTGTGATAGAGCAAAGCTAAGATCAGAACTCAGGAAAGCAAATGAAATTGTCATGAGAATTCCAATTAAGGACATCATTGAGTTAAATTCCTTGAAATATGCCACTGCTTATGTCATCACAGAGAAGATGGAAATATCTAGAGAAGAGAAAGTATAGAGAAACAAAGAACCATTCTGGAAAAGGAGAATAAAAGAAAGCATCAATACATGGTGGAAGGATTAAAGTAAGATAGAGGAAGTAAGGAGAGGAAATATGAGGCTCAATGAAAGAGAACAGAATTACATGAATAAGAAATACCACCTAGTGAATAAGGGCACTCTATTTATATCGGATATGTTAAAACAAAAGATCAAAGTGAGTGGAGTGAAGATCAAAAGATATGAAGAAAGATGCCTATAGTTCAAACAAAATCAACTATTTAGAACAATTCAGAAGCTATTCTAAAAGACTCTGGTTGGAAGAGATAAGGAAGAAGCAGAGTTACCTGATCCTACAAAAGCAACTTCAAATTCGTTTTGGAGCAAGGTCTGGTCAGAGAAGGTCAAAACACACAACAGGGCACCCTGGCTTCATGAAGTGGAAGAAGAATTCAATGACATGGAGATACAAGAAGACATTACCATCATGTTGAAAGATATTCAAATCAGAGTTGATAAGATGAGAAATTGGAAAGCAGCTGGCCTGGACCTAGTTCAGGGTCTTTGGTTCAAGGTTTTGACAAATTTACATCCTAAGCTACAAAAACTCCTGCAAGGCTGTGTACAGCAAGGAGTTGTACCAGAATGGATGGTCAAAGGAAGAACTGTGTTGATTCAGAAGGACCCAGCCAAGAATTCTGTGGCCATTAACTATCGTCCGATTGCTTGTTTACCATAAATGTGGAAGCTTCTAACTGGAATAATGGGAAAGAAATTGTATGGCCTTGAAAGAAATGTATGATCTTAAAAGAAATGAACTGCTAGCAGATAAGCAGAAAGGCTGCAGGAAGGGATCATGAGGAACAAATGATCAGTTGCTGATAAATAAGCCAATTTTGAGGAACTGTTGGAGGAAGATTGATAAGCCTATAAATGGCTTGGAGTGACTATAAGAAAGCATATGATATGGTTCATCATTTGTGGATTCTAAAATGTCTGGAGATGGTCGGGGAAGTTAAAAATATGATTTACTTATTCAAAAACAAAATGAGTAACTGGAAGACAGTTTTGACAGCAGGTGGAAGGGAAATTGGACAAATTGACATCAAGAGGAGAATCTTTCAAGGAGACTCTGTGCCACCCCTGGTGTTTATTGCTAGTATGTTACTGCTCTCCATGGTTCTGAAGAAGATGAGATCTGGTTACAAACTGCAGAAAAACACAAGACCAATTAACCACCTGCTGTTTATAGATGATTTAAAGCTTTACAGAGCTAGCAGAGGTTAACTGGACTCCCTTATTTCGGCCATATGAATTTTCTCTTTCAATATCCAGATGGCATTTGGTCTAGAGAAATATGCTGTTATTGAACTGAGGAGAGGGAGAAAAGTAGACATCAGTGACTTACAGATGATGAGCAGATAAGAGAAGTGGAACAGAAAGGGCTACAGGAATTTTGATGTTTTACACTTAAGCCAGGTGATGAACATCAAGATGAAAGAGAAAATTTCTTCTGAATATACAAGAAGAGTAAAACAACTATGTAGATCCAAGCTGAATGGAGGGATTCTCAGAGGCATCAACATTTTGGGTGTATGTGTGGTATGCTACTGTGTAAGAGTTGTGGAATGGACAAAGGAAAAGGACTGGTCAACATGGACAGAAAAACTAAGAAGATAATGGCTATGCATAGGTGCCTTCATACTAGAAGTAACGTAGTGAGGCTTTACTTACCTAGAAAGAAAGGTGGAAGAGAATTGGCTGGAATAGAGGATAGTGTTATGAAGGAGATCAAGTCCTTGCATGCCTATCTGAAGAACAGTGATGAATGAAAGTTGCAGGCTGCACTGAGTGAGAAGGTGGTCAGTAACAATGGGGAGACACTCCAGGAGTACAATATGAGGATTAATAGAGAAAAGATCAACTGGAAAGAGTAAGTTCTACATAGAGAGTTTTTCCAGCAAACATCAGATGAAGCTGATGAAGAATCCTGGAGATGTTTTTTTAAAGAAGACAGAAGGACTGAATCTTGCTGCTCAAGAACAAGCTTTATGAACCAACCCAATCAAGTGTAGCATTGATAAGACATCAATATCACCTTTGTGTAGATTATATGAAAAATCACCTGGAGACAGTTAGACATAAAGCATACATTCTGTTAGTCTGCCTGTGATTCCAGTATATCTCTTGTATGTCCATAGCTTATATTCGGTACAGCATATGAGATTTATACCTACTCCATTTCTATATTTTTTAGCAAGGCCATATTCCTGAAGATACTAGGGTCCTGTTTTATTTCCCACTTACTAAAACCTTTTGCTAAGTTTACTTTGAAGCCTATTGATTCTAGATTTAGCTTCCATGCCTGGAATTTCTTCTCTAATACCCCTCTAGATTCAGTATGAGAACTAGATCATCAACATATAGAGTGCAAGTAGAGAGAGTAATGGAAGGGACAAGGAAAAAGAAATTAGTGTTAGGATTTGATGTGAAAGAGAGAGGGACAAAGAAGATGGCAGGGTGGGTATCCAGTGCTATTCCATAATAAATATCATCATCATTTTACATCTGTTTTTCATGCTGGCATGAGTTGGATGGTTTAACAAAGCCCAAATCAATTTTTACTGGAGTTACAGCCCTCCTAGACAGGTCAGATGAATATGTTTTGCTCAGACACCTAAGTTTTGATATAGTTTCTATGGCTGGATGCTCTTCCTAACATCAACCATTTTACTGAATGTACTTGGAGCATTTTTATGGTGCCAGCATGTAAGAGGCTGTCATTCCCCAAGCAAGACCAAAGAGTTCTCTCAATCCTGTGTTGTCTGCTTGATTTGCCAACCACTTTTCATTGTGGAACCAGCACTTGTCAGGTCACTTTGTAACTTGAGAGACTAAAGAGCCTTTACAACTGAGAGGGAAAATAAAAGTGAGAGGGATGACTTTAGGCAAGGTATTGAGAGAAGTTAGAGTATGATAACAAGAACAGGTTGTGATACTGAAGAGATTGACAGAGACAATGTCAGGGAAATTGGTAATAGAAGGGAATGGGAAAGAATAGTATTAGGGGTGATAGAGAGTGAGAGAGAGAGAAAGAGAAAAAAGTTCAAAGATGATAAGGATAGTAGGATGAATTGAGTAAGAGAAGATTCAGGGCTAACTCTCATAATATATGAGTAGGTGTAGGGGTGCAGGAAAGAGAGATATAGATAATAGTGATGAGGAGAAAGTGTACCCTCACAGTAACATGGCCAGGAAGATAAAATGAAGAGAGAAAGCTATCAGAATAATCAGGAAGGGTGGGTAAAGGTTGCAAGAGTGTAGATAAAGGGAGTCAGTATTGATAGAAATAGGGTTGGAGGTGACCAGAAGTAAATAGGGGTAGGTCTGGTTAGTGAGAGTAGTTGATGCCAAGAGTAAGAGATGGATGTCAATAGGAAATGGCAAAGGGAGAAGGAAGGATGACTAACAGAACAGGAAGGGTGATGATATGGAGTAACAGGTTCTGCTTTCATTAATTACAGTGGCAGAATAACAGCAGATAGAAGAGTGAATGATAGAGGGATGAGTGATAGAGATATGAGGGTGGAGAGAAGCAGATGACTTGATAGAGACACTTTTAGTAAGGGACCTAAATGTGTAAATGCATTTATATTATAATCATAGTGTGTGTATATATCTATATATATATACATATATATCTTTCTATATCTATCTATATATATATCTTTCTATATCTCTCTCTATATATATTTCTATATATATCTATATACATACACATATATATATATACATACATATATATCTTTCTATACTATATCTCTCTCTCTCTATATATATATATATCTATATCTATATATATATATATATATATATATAGCATGT
>JAOPUL010005356.1:27289260-27303997 GCA_027564515.1 Octopus rubescens
ATTATTACTATGTCTACTCACTGACATGTTTATTGCTAACAAGTTTGTTCTTATATTCAACCACATGGATGTTCAATGAATGCTGAATTAAACTGGAACAGAGTATTGATTCTTTTTACAAATCAATATTTATGATAACAGGTTCCCAGAACCTAAGTAGGGAGTATCGTTACATTTGGTGACTTTCCTAATTATCAGCACGGGGACCTTGTTACAATATCCTTTTGCTCAAAACCTACTTGTCAACTTAAATGTACTTTCATCAAATAAACACTTTAATGTCAATGCCTTCTGATGTTGTATTTATACATGCCTTCTGATATTGTATTTATATACAGACTCACATCTCATCTACAATAATGACACATAAACCACTTATTTCTAAATAGGTGACAATCACCACGCTTCTTGTTAAAATGATAATAATGATATATACAATAAATTATTTAATCAACCATTTGATTAATCAATCAGTTAATTTATCAGAGTCCTTTCATTGCAGTCTGCTACCTTATCAATCATGTGCCCTCATCACAAACTCTCTCTTTTCTTCAGTAGTATTTGGATTGTGTGTATGTATGTGCGTGTATGTGTGTTGTTGTTTTTAAACAAAGTTTTGTCGTATATTTTTGTGTTGCGTGATCAATGTCAGTCTATAGTGCATGTGCATGTATGTGTATATGTGGGTATATGAAGCTGTATGTTGTTTATTCATGTGTGTCAGTTCTTAGTGGCTAGTTAGGTACATGGTAATTTAAACTTTGACTCTTTAGCTATTGTTTCTACAGAAATATTTATCTTACTAGCATATATATATATATACAGCCTGATATGTACATACACCGGTACACACACACACACACACACACATTAGGTTGGCCAAAAAGTCTGTTTGGTTTTTGTTGACACTAAACTTCAAGTGTTCTAATAAGTAACTAACTTTAGTCTGTCCCTTCCACATGCACAATCATTAAATTTTTGACACTTCAACGTAGCTTGACTTGAACTTACGATGAGACAGGTTGTAATTTGTGTGTTCTGGTCACCCTGAAAATGGAGAACCAAAACAAACATTATAGGCACCTGATGCTTTTTTATTTTAAAAATGGCAAGAAAGCAGCAGAAACCTGCAGGAAGATATGCACTGTGTATGGAGGGGACGCTGTTATGGAAGATATTTGCCAGAAGTGGTTTTCAAGATTTTGATCAGGAAATTTTTCAGTTCACAATGCACCTCTCTCTGGCCAGCCAACTGACATTAACAATGACACCAACCCCAATTATATGACTAGGATGATCGTAGATATTCCCCAAATATCCACATCAATTGAATGAGATTAACCTTGACTGACAGATTTCTGTCTGCACTTCATTGCAGAAATGTGAAGTATCCTTTTTTGAAGAGAATGGTAACAGGGGATAAAAAAATGGATCGTGCAAATTATATATTACACACACATACACACACATATAATTAAAAGGGCAAATGATCGTGGAGGAAGCATGGTGAACCACCACAAACAACCTCCAAAGCAGGATTTCACCTGGAAAAGGTTATGCTTTCAATTTGGTGGGATTGGGTGTTATCTTTTATGAGCTTCTTTCCATGGACAAAATCATCAATTTAGATGTGTACTGTGACCAGCTGAACAAATCAAACACAGTTATCGACCAGAAGTGTTCAGCATTTGCTTATCGTAAGGGTATTGTCTTTCATCCTAACAATGACAGACTGCACACTTCTTTGAAGACTTAGCAGAAGTTACTGGGGCTTGGCTGGGAAGTTTTGTGCCTTCAGATTTCCACCTGTTTTGGTCTCTTCAAAATTCATTGAATGGACAGACCTTCAACTCTGAAGAAGATGTAAAATTTCACCTGGAAAGGTTTTTCGCCAGTAAAAACAGGGAATTCTCTGAGTAGTGAATAATGGATCTGCCCACAAAGTGGCAGAAGATATTGGAATGAAATGGTAATTATATCATTGTTTGGATAAATTGCTCTGTGTTTAAAACTTGTGTCTTATTTTCACTTAAAAAATCTGAATGGACTTTATGGACGTATATGTCCATACACATGTTGGTAGTGGAGGATTTATATCTGTGGTCTGGTAGTAGTGATGGTGGGGTTGTTATTTTATTTGTATTTTATACTGAGTTCCTTCTCTATCTTTGATTTGTATATTGATTCCTCTATTTGTCTTAATGTTGTTTGTCAAGTCATCATGTTTCTAATTTGCATGTTTGTATAATACTGATGGTAATTTCTTTTCCTTATACTCCTCTATTCTTTGTTTTCCTTTAAGCCACTTCCTCTATATAAATTGTGGCAGTGCTCTTGCTTTTTTTTTCCATGTATCTTATATGTTATACTACATTTCTAGTTTTACAATATATTTTCGTATTCATTTTCTATACTGTTGTTGGCACAGATAGTCTTTTTAAAAAAACATATCTTACATTTGCTCTCATGGATCTACTTGAAATTTTTACGACTTAACTTTTAAGTTTCACTTCACTTAATTCTTTCCTGAATTTATAAGCCAGTTAGTTTGCTGTGGAGGTTAGTGTCAATAAATATTACACTTTAGAATTTGCTGTTATTATACCATGTTTCTTCTTTACCTGTTTTCTTCCTTATTCTTTCTAATCTATTCCACAACTTACTCCAATACATAGTACATGCCTCCATTTATATCATTTTTGATGATGTTTTCTAATTTTTCTCTGCTTCTTTGTACATCCTAACTCTGTCTTTTTTGGTTATATCCCCAAAATTGATGCAGTGGATGAGATCATCATCATCATCATCATCATCCTTTAACGTCCGTTTTTCCATGCAGGCATGGGTTGGACGAGATGTGTGTAATTATTTTTATCTCATAAATAGGCGACCTAATTTGCAGTGGAGGTTGTACAGAAAGTGTAATTGCTAGAATAAGGATGGAGAAAGTTCAGAGAACTTTTACCTCTGTTGGCAATGGTCTCTCTCTCTCTCTCTCTCTCTCTCTCTCTCTCTCTCTCTCTCTCCCTCTCTCTCCCTCTCTCTCTGAGCAAAGGGAAGATTGTACAATGCATGTGTACAAACTGCAATGCTGCATGGTAGTGAGATGTGGGCCCTGAATTTGGAGGACATGGGAAGACTGGAGAGGAACAATGCAGGTATACTCTGCTGGATGTGCAATGTCAGTGTGCATGTACAACAGTGTATTGTGAAAAAAGTTCGGCATAAGAGGATTTAGATGCAGTGTGCAAGAGAGGAAACTGCTCTGGTTTGATCATGTAATGCAGATGGATGAGGACAGTTGCATAAAGAAGTGCCGATCACTTAAAGTGGAGGGGAGTTGTGGAGGAGGAAGATCCAGAAAGACATGGGACAAAGTATTAAAGGCTGATCTCAGAATGCCGAACCTTACGAAGGAGATGACAGATGATATGTGGCGCATTGCTGTACTTGAGAAGACTCGCCCACAACAACAGAATTGAGATCCTAAAACCAAGGTGTCACATAAAAAGCATTGATGTGGGTGCTGGTACCATGTAAAAAGCACTAGTGATGGTGCCACATAAAAAGCACCCTGCACACTCTGTGGAGTAGTTGGCATTAGGAAGGACATCCAGCCATCTGGATTATGTACTTTGTAGCCATGTTTTGCAAATGGAGAAGCTGTACTTTGTTATTTACTGTTTCTAGACAAAGTTCAGTACCTAGAATAAGCAATTTATCACTGAAACATTTAAATGGGTAGACCACTATTTGAAACTTTGGTGGACAGATTTAGCTATACACTGGGTGCCTTCTCTGGTGCTTTGTTGACTGATAATATCAATAAGAAGTAAAATACAATGCATATTTATGATCCTCACAAAGTGCAACAATGTTTCAACACATGAATTCACATCAAGTATCTTGCAAAATACAGAAATGTAATATTTATTAAATAAAGTGTTGAACACTTATAGTATGCAAATCAGTAGCTCCAGTTCTCTGAAGCAACTGGATTTGTTGTGTATATAAACAATTGGCTACTTGTTTCTCTGGGATTGATCAAATGGTGTAGACATCTCTGATGCAGACATGAATAAGGTTAAAAAATCAATTAAAGCTGTTCATCATTTTTTTCAATCTGCAGAGAAATAGGTAAATTCGACATGTCTACTACATGGGTTTACATATATTATATCATACTTTGATACTCTGTGGACTGGGTTCCCAGCTGACAGGCCTCAAATATTAGATAAAGTGTCAAACATTCTCTAGTTATACTAGATTGGTTATTTGCAAACCTGGTGAGCAGCTATGTATATAAACTGGTTTCAATATGCCTAAACACATAAGATGAGGTGGAAGATATCAACCATTTATCTCATTTAACCAACATTTAAATAAATAAACAGAAACATTTGCCAAAGATACCACTGACCCCTTTTGTCTAATATTACTCATCTATTAAGGATGAGAATCATTAACTATCTATATTATGCCAAAGTACCTGATAGTTGTTTAAATAAAATAACATTAAAAAAACCTCTTCATAACAAAACACAAGAGAAATGCTTCAAATGAAAAAAGCAACAGATATTTGGATACTTTTTGATGCTACACACTCTCCCCAAATGTTTATAAAATTACCAAACCATAGAACTGAAAATTAATTCATCAAATAAAATTTCAGAATACTTTTTTTAACTTTTGAATAAGAAACTGCATTCAATAATCATCAGATTTATTTCAAATTTGAATAGTTGTAATCTGCCAGTATGGCAGAAGAAACAAGATTTTTAAAAATAGGAATTAAATAACCTATCTCTTACATTAAGTATGCTTCAATTTTAAACTGGATTGTTTGTTTTCCAATTGAAAAAATGTTCATAAACAAAAACAGGATCTTTTAGATTGGGTAATGGCATCTGCCAAAATCTGGCCAATGAAATTATATATAAACATGTTCTGGATATTCAAGTGGTGAAGTCACCACAGATCTGTTAGATTTGTTCTGGAGCATATGAAAAGATACCAGATCTGAAGAGAGAAAACTGAGCTTGACATGCAGACACTCTAGATATCAAGAGTTTAGTGACATGAACAGTAAAGCATTATTGCTGGCCAATTCTTGCATTTGGCAGTCTCTTCAATTATAACTGTCAAAATACCATATTGTAAAAAGCACTATCTACACTAACACTAGCACACACACCACTTTCACAGGCATGTTCTTACTTCACTCTTAACACATTTTTCTACCATGAACAAAACTTTCCAAAGTCACTTTGCTTTCTTATCTTGGAACTGTCATTTTCCATGTAAACTTTTAACAAAATTGTCCAGTGACTCACTCTGACACACCACTTGTCTCTGATATACCCTTAGTGGTTTTTCTTCTGCAGTGACTTACTCCTGATCATGTTAAGATCAAAGCAAAGTCCATGCACATGCTGGAACTGGGCATAGTTCAGCCAACTAGTAGTAATTGGTTTTTTACCTTTTATATAGTCTTAAAAAATCTGCTGGTAACTGACAGCCTTGTGGTGACTATCAGGTATTTAACACACATGAGACCCAACAAGTACCCCGTGCTTCATATACAGCACTTTTCTTCCATACTACATAGTACTAGAGTATTTTCAAAAGTTGATCTCATCCATGCTTATGATCAGATACCCACTGAGCCAGACGCTATCCCTAAAATGGCTATTACAACATCTTGTGGCCTTTTTGAATTTTTTCAAGTGCTATTTGGCCTGTGGAATGCTTCATCGTTCCAGTGTTTCACCAATAATGAACTCCACGGGTTACACTTTGTCAATGCATATACATTTCCAGTGCAACCAAAGGTGAACATGAGAAGAATCTGCAATTACTTTTTGATTGTCTTTCTCAATAAGGTATCATTATCAACACCAGTAAATGTTTTTCTGGGATTTCTTCTTTAGATTTTTTGGGATAACATATTGATACAAAAAGGTATTTGTCCTCTTGATCTTAGAATTTCCTGCACCAACTTTGTTGAGAAAACTGAGAGTTTCTCAACCTGATAAATCTGGCAAATGAAATTATATATAATTATCTCCTGGATTTTCAAATGATCTTTTATCTTTTATGTTTTACTTGTTTCAGTCATCAGACTGCGGCCATGCTGGGACACTGCCTTGATGATATCTCCACTGATTTGTCCAGTCAGATTTTGTTCTGGAGCACATAAAAAGAGACCAGGTCTGAAGACAAACAGAGCTTGAAGGCAGGCAATCTGAATATCAGGAATTTAGTGACATGAACAGTGAAACATTACAGCTGGTCAATTCTTGCATTTGGCAGCATCACTGCAGTTGTGACTGTCAAAATGATGTGTTGTAAAAAGTGCTGACTACACTAAGACCACCACTTTTATAGGCATATCCTTAATTCATACTTTCCTTTTAACAAACATTCTTCTATTATGAACAGAACTCATCACGGTCACTTTGCTTTCATATTTTGGAACTCTCATGTTCCATGTAAACATTTTACATTAAAACAGATGATGAACTGAAAACAAATGACTACTCTTCTCATTCATCTAACATATCACCCATCTTGTTGAAATGTCATATTGCCTTTCATGACTCTTTCCTCAGGCATAGAGAACATAGTTCATGAATTACAATTTTAAGATATCATTATCAAAATACTGATATTAAATATATTGAGAATATTGTAATTAATAAGAATACTATATATTTATTATATATAAAAAAAAACTTAATGCAGCAATTGTAATGTTAACAAAAATGAAGAAAACTAATTTTAACTAACTTGGAAACTTCTCAATAAATAAAAATTTCTTTGGATGGCTCTCTGATTTTGTTTATATAATATCAATATATAATGAAACACACACATAAAGCAATGCAACAGGTGTTATTTATTCATTTCAGTTCAACATTGACCTAAATGGCACATTATAAAATCTATTCAATAAAATGAAAATGCTTTTCAGTAATCCAACAACCCATTAAAAGTAATACAAAATTTTCTTTGTCATACTATGTGTTTATGTGTGTCAGTGATAGTCTTTCTTCTGAATTAATTTTATATCCTTACTCTTTTTAAAGTTTGTCTTCAATCAGAGAAACAAATTGGATGTACTACGACTTTCAACAATCTTAACACCTTTCTTTGATTTTATTTTTTCATCCATAATTCTACCTAATTTATCTGAGGTGGAAATCTGTAAGTTGTCTTGCAGATTTGTCAACACAACATCAGTATAGAAGCACAGAGGAAGCAGTTGTAATAATAATGAGGTTTATATATATATGCAGTATATATTTTGAGTCAAAGCTCTGAAGATGTGGACTGGATGTGTATATGACATATGTATTATTATCACATAAATATTCTTTTAATTTTGTAAATTATTTTTTATTTTACAGCCATACATTCATTTTGGTATGCCACTGCGGGTTAAATGACAGTATAATTTATTGAAGTTAGAATAAGTAAGGATTTTTAAGAGTAAATATTTTCCTACTGTCAACTGCTCAACCATAAAATGGGAATGTTACATTTGCATGAAAAACAGTAATTGATGTAGTGTTTAATATATTTAATGAAAGGAGCATTACAAAACTAATTAGTGAGGTAAAAAGCTATATCAGTCAGACTAATATTATTTTAATTATTTCAGCAAATATGGGAGAAAACTTTAGACTAGTTTTGGTAGTATTATGTAATCACCAATGAAATATAGTTTTCATCATACATGTTGAAATAAGGGTAGCAGAACCATTATGTAAAGTATAATATTGTACACTGGATGGTGCAGAAAAATAGAATTAAAATAATAAATAACTGTTATTGCTATATTTCTGCACACATGAGGCACCTTTGAATTATTTATTCCCTAAACAATTTTGTTTTTCTAAGCTAACCAATGAGCATTTTGTGCATTTATTTAGTAATTCTTCTATCATACTTCAGTAAGTACTATGAAGAATATATTTCCATAATGAGGTCATAATAATACCAAAAAATGTCAAGAGTTGTCTCCTAACCTCACTGAAATAATTAAAATAATGTTAGTTATTGACTATATTCTTTTAGCACCACAAAGAGTATTTAAAAGTTAGCTTTTAATTCTCTCTGTATTAAAAATGTTAATACTAACTTAACTAAAATATTATAATGAGTTTTGTCTGGAAATTCAATGCAATTTTTGTCAGAAATTTTGGAGCTATGCATAAGGATCTAGGAACCTAGCCCTCTCACCAAATGTGCTTATTTGTTTATGAAATTGAATAGTTTCTTTATGTATGACTAGCTTTAGGTCTGTATTACCAACATCATAGTTTCAGCTTCATGTCCATGATCTGGTTTCAAGTGAGAGATTGTAGCCATTTCCTTTAATGTATATCATTAACGCCCTGTAAAACTCTAATAAGGGCAGTGTACCTCTTCTGTCACATTTTTTGTGGTGTGAAGGAGGAAAAAGACAGAAAAACAGAATGGAAGCAGAGAGAAACAAATTGTGCAGTTTTACCTGTCGATTTGGATAGCTTCAGTCACTCAAGTCCACGTGGTCTCGTTCGCCGTTGCGTGGTCACAATACGTCTTCACTTGAACCCTGTCAGTTTCGAGCTGCCTCTGCCCACCGGGGCGAAGCACATACCCAACGGCAGCTCTTCCGGTGGTAGCCCTTGGACCCCAATTCCGACAGGCAACTGTGCACTCGCTCAACTTCCGGTCTTTCCCTCTAACACAAACTAGCTCATAGCACACTACCACATCTATTTTTTCTGGTACATATCAGAATATTGTGAGGAAGCAGATAAAATAACAACTCTAGTGGAATGATTCAGTTTTAAAATGGCAAAGTGGGTATCAGCATTGGTGAAAATTGATGTGGAATGAGTTTTGCAATATTTTTGAAGTTGCAGTTCATCAGAATATAAATGATAGGTAGATTTCCCATATTTTCTTTTAATATTTATAAGTGAATAAAGGCAGCAGAATTGTTGGTGCATCAAACTAAATGCTGAGTGGCATTTCTTCTGGCTTTTAATGTTCTGAATTCAAATTCTACCGGGGTCTACTTTGCTTTTCATCAATTCAGGTTTGATAAAATAAGTACCAGTTGAGCACTGGGGTCGATATAATTAACAAGTTCCTCTGCTAAAATTGCTGGCATTGTGCCAAAATTTGAAACATAAACAATTTGAAATAATATTTCTTAGTGAATTAATTTTCCTTTTGTTGTTTTAACAAAAAAAGTATTTTTTTTTTGCTCTAATATTAAAATATTAAAAGCTTTCATATATACGTATTATTTTTCTTAATATTCACAACATATTTGAAACATAACTGAAATGTTATAGTAGCAATCGCAAATTCAATATCTGATTTCAATGGGTCACACTCTTAAACATAAAATAAACAGAATAAAAACATAATCAAGATGAGCCAAAATAAATTATAAAGAACCGTAGCTTTCTTAGGATAAAAATGCAGTAAGTCCTTATAATTTTAATATACATTCAAGTCATTATTCCTGAAAGTCTACAAGAAAAGATTTTTCAGAAGCTGCAGGTCATTTGAATTTCTTAGGATAAAAGCCTTGGCAGAAAGTTGTTTATGATGATCAGGTGTTAATTTTTAGCTTGAGAATAGTTTATATATTTATCTATTGCATTGAAATAAGGGGCTATAATGTGTGTGTGTGTGTGTGTGTGTGTGTGTGTGTGTGTGTGTGTGTGTGTGAGAGAGACAGAGAGAGAGAGAGAGAGAGAGAGAGAGAGAGAGAGCACAAGAGTGTACGACTAAACATGAAAATGAAAAATAGACAACTGAATATTTGTTTTACTAAATGGAGTTTGTAACTACATGACTAAAGGATAATTATTTTACACACACACACACACACACACACACACACACATACAGTCAAAACTGCATCCTTAATGAATCAATTGGAAAGCCTCTAGTTAGTTATTTCAATTTCTTTCAAAAACCAAGCAAATTCTCTCAAATCATACCTTGCTGTCTTGAAAAAGAAAGGACAAAGTAGTGCTTCTAATAGTATTAATAATGATTAAATATTGCAAATTCTTTTTTAAGTCCATATAATAATGAGGGTACTACAATAGATTTTCGTGGACTCTAAAGGCAGCCTCCATCTTTGTAACTCCCTTCTATTGAAATGCTGGAGCAATAGCATATAGACGTGTGTGATGTGCAAGAATAATGAGGGTACTACAATAGATTCTCGTGGACTCTAAAGGCAGCTAGTCAGAGTATGTGATAGAGTAGTTAAGCTGATATTAATCTTAGATAAATTAACAGTGTCTGCCTATGCTCCGCATTCTGGGCTGACTGATGACCAGAAAAAACAATTTTATGAGGTTCTTTTGCAGACTACCTCACTGACAAATGACAGGCTTGGTTATTGTGGCTGGTGACTTTGATGGACATGTCAGGCAGCACTCCCATGGATTTCCATTGTGTGCATAGATGTTATGCTTTAGGAATGAGGAATGAGAATGAAAAAAGGATTCTGGAGTTCTGTGATGCAAATGATCTGATGATCTGCAACACTAACTTCAAGAAACCATCCAGCTTCCTGATCATCTATCAGTCTGATGGCACGTGAACCAGATTGATTACATCCTCACCAGGCAATGAGATAGACAGATGCTCATAAATGCAAAATCTTTCCCAGGTGAAGAATGTTACTAGTTAGTGACTTCAGAATTAGAGCTAGAAGGACTCAGAGAAATATACCAACTTGGAAAAGGAGGTTATGGAAGCTCAAAGACTCAACAAACTGATAGAAATTCAGAGATATTCTAATGGAAGCTTCTGGTGAGAAGGAGGAGGAGTTGGAGATATATAGCTTAGAGAACAATTAGAAGTTCCTGTAGGACAACTGAGGGCTACCTACTGAGGGCTACAGACCAAATCTGTGGCTAGTGTAAAGTTCAGCCAGACCGAGGGTGATATGGTGGTGGAACAAGGAGGTAGACAGTGCTATAAAAGCAAAAAGACAGGCTGGGAAAGACTGGAAAAATGGTGGAAGCAGAGAATTATATCAGGTAACCAGAAGGGAAGCTAGGTGATAGGTTTACATAGCAAAAAGAAAAGCAGAAAGTAGATTTACCAATGTTCTACAGCATGAGGATCAGAGGGATGGATTGCTCCAGATTGCAAAGCAGTGTATCAGAGGGAATAGAGATGTGGGTGAGAAATGTGTGTGAATGGATAATGGTATGCTTGCACTTAGTGATTTAGAGAAGAAAGATGCATGGAAGTGTCACTATGAAAGGTTGCTAAATGTGGAAAATGCATGGGAGGAGAGTCTTTCAAATATAGAACCAGCCATCAGAGTTGACAGCAGTATGATAAATAAGGTAATCAAGGATATGAAGATAAGGCAATCAAGGATAGGAAAAGCTCCTGGACTATCAGGAATTACCACTGAGATGTTACTCTGGCAGAGTAAGATACTTGTATAGTTAATCAGGTTATCCAGTCACTTGTATCCAGGAAGGTATCATCTCCAATGAGTGGTGTAGTAGTATTATAGTTAGCTAATACAAGGGTAAAGGTGATGCCTTAGATAGAAACAACTACAGAGGTATCAAACTGCTGGGCAGGTCATGAAAGTTACAGAGAGAGTTATAGCTCAACTGTTTAGGAATAGTATTAAACTAGATGAAATGCAGTTTGTGCCTGAGAAGAGTGTCACAGATGCCATCTTCCTAGTAAGACAGCTGCAGAAGTATCTGGCCGGGCTTTCATCGACCTGGAGAAAGATTTTGACAGAGTTCCTTGCTCTGCTATCTGGTGGTCTCTAAGAAAGTTAGGAGTAGATGAGTGGCTTGTTAGAGCTGTAAAAGCCATGTATAGCAATGCTGTCAGTAGGGTGAGAGTTGGTCATGAGTACAGTGATGAATTTAGTGTACAGGTAAGAGTTCACCAGGGCTCAGTTCTCAGTCTCCTTTTATTCATCATAGTCCTCCAGGCCATAACAGAGGAATTTGAAAATGGCTGCCAATGGGAACTACTATATTCTGATGACCTTGCTCTTGTAGCATAATCTGTAGCAGAATTGGAGAAGAAATTCCAGGTATGGAAGCAAAACCTGGACTTAAAGAGCCTTAAAGTTAATTTAGTGAAGACCAAAGTTGTTGTTACCAAGAAAGCAGATAAGATTATCTTTCCATCAAGTAAGTGGCCCTGCTCAATATTGTAGGAAAGGTGTTGGAAGAAATTCCATTTGTTGCACATTGTGCAAGCTATGGAGACATAAAAAGTGCAGTGGAGTCACAGGTAGGTTAACAGAGAACGTCATCTTTGTATGTGGCAGATGCGCAGGAGGTTGTAGATAGTTTTTGTTACCTAGGTGACCAAATTAGCAGTGATGGAGGAGGTTCTGAAAGTATTATGGCTAGAATAAGAATAGTACGGAGGAATTTTAGAGAGCTATTACCTCTGCTGGCAACACAAGGACAGTCTCTGAGAGTGAAAGGCAGATTATATGATGCTTGTGTATGAACAGCTATACTCCATGGTAGTGAGACATTGGGCCCTAAATGTAGAAGGCATGTGTAGACCTGAGAGGAATGAAGCTAGTATGCTCCTATGGATATGCAACATCAGTATGCATGTACGACAAAGAGAAAATGTGCTGAGAGAAAAGATGGGCATAAGAGGAATCTGATGCAGCATACAAGACTATGTTGGTTTGGACATGTGAAGTGTATGAATGAAAACAGCTGTATAAAAAGATGCCAATTATTTAATGTGGATGGCACCTGTGGAAGAGGGAGACTCAGGAAGACATGGGATGAAGTAGTGAAGGCCGAACTCAAGATGTTGGGCTTCATGGAGGAGATGACAATGGACTGAGATGTCTGGTGATATGAGGTTCTTGAGAAGGCCTGCCCACCTCAGTGAAACTGAGTTCTGTCATCCCCCTTATATATACCCAGGTTTCATCAGTCACTGCATCCCCTCTTCCCCCTTTTGCAGTCACATGAATACCCTACTCACACACCCTGGGCAATCCTCTACTATATCTTTTGTATTCACATCCTTGTACTTTGAGAGTATGCCCTGGCACATTGCCACCATCTCTCTTACTTTCTTTCACTCTTGCTCACTCTCTCTCCTTTGCTCACACTCTGTCTCTCTCTCCCTCTGACTAGAGTAACCATGTATTCTCTCTACAGCAAGACACCTGTTTCTGTCCCTCTGTTATACACTAACCTCTCATCCCCTGGCACAAAGCCACCTCCTTTAATACCATCCACCTCTCAAAGGATTTTTGTCTTGCAAGTTACTTGGTGACCTTACTGGTGCTGGTGCCATGTAAAAAGCATTCAGTCCACTGCAATCTGTAAAGTGGTTGGCATTAGGAAGAGCATCCAGCTGTCAAAACCATGCCAGAGACCTCACCAGTGTTGGTGCCATGTAAAAAGCACCCAGTCTACTCTGAAAAGTGGTTGGTGTTAGGAAGGGCATCCAGCCATAAAAACCATGCTAAAGCAGATAGTGGAGCTTGGTGCAGTTCTCTGGCTTGCCAGCTCCATGTCAAACTGTCCAACCCATGCCAGTATGGAGGATGGACGTTGAATGATGATGATGAGGAATAGATGGAATGCTTTTAATGATAGTTGTACACATTTAGGTCTGATCCAAAGGCTAAACAACAAGTACTTCCCACACAAGTTCATCAAGCTGATTAAAAAGATTCACTCCAACACACTATAATCCATCCAATGCATATACATAGGGTGGGTTTTAGTGCATATGTTGGCTATCTGCTATTAATTGTGAAGTGAGTTGGTTAGTTACTATTAAGAAAATCATCTACAAACCACTCAGTGAGACCCTGTCTTTTCCATATCCATCAATTCTAAGAAAATAATGTGTCTAATATATTGTTAAATAATAATATCTAAATTATTTAGAAATAAAGTTTCCTGGTTTGAATCCAGTTTGATAATATATACATATCCAAGTGTTAAACATCTGATGATGATCAGAAATTAAAACTGATTGAAACATTGTAGATGTGAAAAAGTAAAATATTGGTCAATTCTAAAGATGGAAGGAAAGACAAAAAGAGAAACTCCTTGTAAAATTATGAGGAAATAATGAAAGGTGCCAAGAAAATAAAAAATAGGAAATATAAACGTTGTTTGTCCATCTAGTTGATTAAAAAACCTCACTCTCCAATACATTATAATCTACCCAATGCATATACATAAGGTGGGTTATAGTGCAAATGTTGGTTAATTGTTATTAATTGTGAAGTGTGTTAGTTAATTACCACTAAGAAAATCATCTACAAACCACCTGTTAGATCTTGACATTTTCATATCCATCAGTTATAACGATGTTTCCTAATATATTTTATGATAATATCTAAACAGTTTTGAAATAAAGATTTCTAGTTTGAATACAGTCATAGTATATACACATCCAGATGTTAATCACCTGATGACAATTAGAGATTAAAACTGATTGAAACATAGCATGTTCACAATCATTTGAAATAAGTGATACAAATATGCCTTTTATAATGAACAGAAGACAATTTCCTGTAATACCTGCAATTGCCATGACCATCAACAAATCACAAAGACAATCATTTAATGAAGTGGGTATTTATTTACTTTCTCATGTGTTTAGTCATGGGCAGCTTTATGTTGCTTTAAGCAGGACAAAAAGCAAGAACAATCTTAAGATACTTGTAAATAAC
>JAOPUL010005356.1:27318483-27332006 GCA_027564515.1 Octopus rubescens
TTTGCGCTTATGTCTTTGTGTCTGTGTTTATCCCCCATCACCGCTTGACAACCAGTGTTGGTTTGTTACGTACCTGTAACTTAGCGATTCGGCAAAAAGACATATAGACTAAGTACCAGGCTTAGAAAAGAAAGTACTGGGTCGAATTGTTCGGCTAAAAAAATTTCAGAGTGGTGCCCCAGCATGGCTGCAGTCTAATGACTGAAACAGGCAAAAGAATAACAGAAAATACAACAAAGTTGGGTCTCCTGCATGTTTTGTTCTTTTGCATTTGGTTCTATTCTTGTGTGAAAGCTTGAACTTTGTTAATATATCTTTTCCTTGATTTGGGCTGTCTTTTCCTTTCCATGATTAAAGAGTTAGAATCATCCTGGAGTACATTTTCAATGTTGGTATGGTTTTATATATCATGTTGTTGGCTTCATTGATTTTTTTTATTGTGTGTGGGCCTGTAAGGTAGGACTTTCACTTCTATATATGTTCGTCCGTTTGTCTTAGTGCATAGATATTTATTTTCTTAATTCATTATCGATTGATTTAGATGGATAATTTGTTTGAAGGAGTGCATCTTAAGCTTTTGAAATCGTATGTCATGGATGTTTTCATCGGATACTGTTGTGCAGATACTTTTAGATAAATTATAAGAGACATTTACTCTGGTGTGTGTCAGATGGCATGAATCGAAAAATAGATATTGTTTGGAGTCCGCTGTCCAATCATTGAAACAAAACTAAAAGAATATTATATTGATATATGTACACACACACTTATCTCCCTCTATCTCTCAAGATATATATATATATATATATGTATATATAAGATATGAGGGAAGATGGAAGAATAAAGTATATATGGTCAAACAGTTATGGTTTATTTATTTTAGACCTACAAGTTGGTTCGATTTCTCCTCATATTATTTATATTAATACAACATTAATGTAACATAATGTTACATTTTTCATTCATTAGATTTGCCCATTTATTGAATATGGATTGCTGTTACTTTAATCTGTTCTTTTTGGTCAAATCGAAACAACTTGTCGGTCTAAAATAAATGAAATGTTTGACAAGATATTCTTTATTCTTCCAACTTCCCTCATAACATATCATATATATATATATATATATACAATGGGCTTCTTTCAGTTTCCGTCTACCAAATCCACTCAGGGCTTTTGTCGACCCCAGGCTATATTAGAAGACATTTGCCTAAGGTGCCACGCAGCCACGTCTATGCCTATTCTCCATTTTATATACATGAGATTCTTATGCACTTTATAATATATAACAGACTGTGCTAGTCTTTGGTGCATAACCTTTGAGTTTCAAATCATCAGGCATAGCTGTGTGGTTTAGAAGTTTGCTTAACCATGTGGTTTTGAATTCAGTCCCTCTGCATGATACCTGAAGCAAATGTCTTCTGCTATAGTACTATGGCAACTCAAGTTGTGAGAGAATTTAGTAGATGAAAACTAAAAGAAGCCTGTTTGTGTTTTGTGTCCCTTTGTCTGAATATTGCGTGATAGTTGTAAAACAAGTGCCATCATCATACAAGTGGTATCTTTCATTTCCAATCTTCTATGAAAATATTTCCAGTAATGGGGAAATATTACCTTGGAAACAGGTGAGAATTGGTGACAGGAAGGGCACCCTGCTGTAGAAAATTTGTTTCAACAAATTCATCTGACCCATACAAGCAAGAAAAAGTGGATGTTAACAAAGATATATGTAATATATATGATACAATAGTGGTGAACAGTGAGAATAAGTGATCAACACCAGCATTTTGTAGATAAATATATTCTTTATTTGTGGATTAACAATACTACCATTGCTTTCATGTGAAAAAAAATCCATCTCCATTTTGCATAAAGCTACCTTATCCAAAATGAAGACAGATTACGAATATTTTTAAGTGGAACACTTGAAAATGGTGAGTTTTTTTCACATGAAACCAATGATAGCATTGTTAATCCACAAATAAAGAATATAATAATGTATATATTTTTTTTAAGCATCTCAGCAGCAATTCTTGATGATCCACGGTCTTTCTTTGCCTTCATATCCTTAATTGCTTTATGTCATACTACTGTCAGCTAGGATAGCTGGTCCCTCTGTTGGATCCATATTAGGAAGGAAGACTCTCTTTCTCCTACGCATTCTCCACATTTGATAGCGTTTCACAGTAACATTTCCATGCCTCATTCTTTTCAGAATTACCTAATGCAAGTGTACCATTATCCATCGATATATGCTAATTTCCAACATTTTGATTTTCTCTGATAAATTTCCTTGCAGTCTGGAACACTTCATGCTGTAGAACATTGACAAACTCCTTACTTTCTATTGCTCCCTTTGATAAATAAACCGGTTACCTAGCTTCTCTTAAGGCTACTTAATATATTTCTCTGCTTTTCCCATCTTTCAAATTTTTTCAAGTCTGTCTCTTTTATGACTCACTCTACCCCACTGTTTCACACCCTGTCACCCTCAGTCTGGCTGGAATTTTTTCCACCAGCCATAAAGTTGGTCTAGCCCTCAGTAGGTTGTCCTGTATGAAATTCCATTTGTCCTCTATGTTAAATGTCTCTATCTCCTCCTCATCATTAACTGCTTCAACTAGTACTTCTCTAAATTTCTGATATATGTATGTATAAAAATGTATGTATGTGTGTGTATATATAGGTAAAAATCAAATAACATGAGTAAAATTGAGGCAAAAAAAAAAACATACAAAAAATACCACACAGAATTGGACAGGTGAAAGCACATGTCTGAAAAGTGTAGAAATATAAAGCAAAAACCAACAAAGAAGTGTACAATGAAGATTAATTTGCCAAAGGGGGAAACAGAAGAGAATCTGACATTTTGGGTGATACCCTTTTTTCAAAGAGAAGAAAAAAGAATTGGAAAGCAGGAGAAAAAGAAAAAATGTATGATATCAAAATTGTCGTCCGTTCTCATGGCAGGTCTCATTCAACACATCATGCTTCCAGAATCTCACTTTTGCCAACATGAGTGGGTCTTCTTTAGCACCACATATCACTAGCCATCCCAGTCCTTTGTCTTTTAAATAAATTTATATATATATATATATATGCATGCACACACACGCGTGGCTGTATAGTTGAGAAGTTGACTTCCCAATCACCATATAGTTTCAGATTCTGTCCTGCTATGTGGCATCCTGGGCATGTGTCTTCTACTATCGCCTGGGGCTGACCAAAGCCTTCTGAGTGGATTTAGTTGACAAACTGAAGTTAGCCTATTGAATATATATATAGGTATGTGGGTGTGTTTGTGTCTCCTGTTGACATTATATGATAAATGTAAACAAGCATCACCATCATATAAGCAGTGTCCTTCATTTCTAATCTTCCATGAAAACATGTCTGGCCAAGTGAAAGTATTAACTTACTTGGAAACAGGTGAGGGTTGGTGACAGGAATAATGTCCGACTGAGAAAATCTACCTCAATAAATTCTGTTCAACCCATGCAAGCATGTAAAAGTGGACATTAAAACGATGATACAACTATCAAGTGATGTGAAGACCAAAAATGTTCCACAAACGTACACACTTGCACACACACATGCATATATATCGGGCTTCTTTCAGTTTCTGTCTACCATATCCATTCACACAGTTTTGTTCTGGAAGTTTTTGTGACAGCATTGGTACCATGATGTACCAGCCCTAACCCTTCCCTTGGATAATATCAGTGGTGTGGGGGAGAGGAGATCTGCTGCATGGGCAACTGGTGGGGACATTTCCACTCCAAACATTGGCACCAACTAAACCTGATACTTACAAGACACTGCCATTTAAGGGAGGAGCTCATGACTTGACCCTCCTAAAGTGCAAACTGTAACACAGATCACTCTTTGGTTTGCTGCAAGATCAGACTGCAACCAAAGAAAATACATTTTATGCATTAATATCAATATGTTAGCAAGCAGTGCATTGATGTCACTGTGAAATGACAACTAGGTAAAGCAGACGAATTCATCAGGTTACTGAAAAATGCCTTTTCCACAGGCAGAAGCATAGATAAGATGGGATTCTCTCAGGGACACCACCCACTGTACTGCACTGAAGGCTTTTGCTAATAAGTTGTGCAAGATGTTGGATCAGTTTGAAGCAAGTTTTAGCTAGCTCACCACCATCATTGAGGCAAAGTATGCTGCACTACTTGAACATAAATACTGCCTACCCAGGTAACCTTGGAAGCATCAAAAACAGCAAGAGGCAAGGCCCAGAAAACAGCCAGATGTGCTAATGACAACTGGTTATTGCTTTGCAAAGGCAGTCAATGATTGTTTGACATGGATGACATCTGGAATGTATGAGGAGATAAAGGTCATTGGCTCAACCATGAGCTAGACAGCATCACTGAAAACCATAACAGGTGAGATCATCAAAGGCAAGTAGATCGAAAGGTGTGTAGAACTCCAAACTCTACTCCACAGAAAATACCATACCAGACAGTGTGCTAGATACCATGGAATATCTGCCAGTGATCAAAGAACTAAATACACTGCCAACTATTGAAGAGCTAAGCAAAGCCATTGTTTTCCTATAGGCATGGCACCAGTATTCGAGGACATTCTACCAGAGGTCGTCATGTGTGCAAAGAGCACCCTGTTGTGCCACTGCTGGAAAGGGACTGTGTCACAGGACTTGAGAGACTGAATATTGTTACCTTGTTACATCAAAGGGATGGAAGTGATTGCAACAAATACAGAGAATCTCATTGGGAGGTTTTTGCTAATGTGTCCTAAGCAGACTGCAGAAAATTGCTGAAAGAGTATACCCCACAAGTCAGTGCAGCTTCAGGTCAGAATGCTCCTCAATTGACATGATCTTCTCCATTCAATAACTCCAAGGAAAATGCAGAGAGCAAAGACAGTCAATCTACATCACTTTCATTGACCTCATGAAGGACTTCAGCCTTGTGAGTAGAGACATCATCATCATATATCCGTCTTCCATGCTGGCATGGGTTGGCTGGTTTGACAGGAGCTGGCAAACCAGAGGACTGCACCAGACTCCATCATTTGTTTTGGCATAATTTTTACGGCTGGATGTCCTTCCTAATGCCAAGCACTTTATAGAGTGGGTTGGGTACTTTTTACATGTCACCAGCACCGCCATGGTCTGCTTTGGCATGGGTTTTGCAGCTGGATGCCCTTCCAAACACCAGCCTCTTTGCAGTGGACTGGATGATTTTTTTATGTGGCACCAGCACTGGTGAGGTCACCAAGTAACTTGCAAGACAAAGATCCTTTGAAGGTGAGGGTGGTATTGGAGGAGGTGGCTTTGTGCCAGGTGATGAAAAGTTAATATGACAGAGGGAGGAAGAAACATGTGTCTTGCTGTAGAGGAGATACATGGTTAATCCAGCCAGAGGGAGAGAGTGAGAATGGAAGAGAGCAAAGGTGAGAGGGGGCAAGAGAGAAGGTGGCAATGTGCCTGGGCATACTCTCAATGTACAGGGATGAGAATATAAATGGGAAGGTATAGCATTGCCAGAGGTGCATGAATAGGGAGTTTATGTGAATGAAAAAGGTGGGGGGATGCAGTGACTGGTGAAACCTGGGTATGTAGAGGGGGGACAACAACAGGATAGCAATGTTACAGTTGGCAGAGCAGGGAGGACTGGATTGGGCTGCAGGAGTGGGGAGGGAGAAATAAGCATAGTGCATGGAAAAGAGATGTAGGTTGATTTATTGGGGTAGGGTGTGTGAAAACTTAATGTTACATGTGGGTGGGGCACATGGCGCTCTCAGAAGTCAGTTTCGCTGCGGTGGGCAGATCTTCTCAAGAACCTCATATTGCCAGACATCTCAGTCCATTGTCATCTCCTCTGTGAGGCCCAACATCTTGAGATTGGCCCTCACTACTTCATCCCATATCTTCCTGGGTCTTCCTCTTCCACAGGTGCCATCCACGATCGGCACTTCTTTATACAGCTGCCTTCATTCATATGCTTCACATGTCCAAACCAACATAGTCTTCTCTCTTGCATGCTGTATCTGATTCTTCTTAAGCCCATCTTTTCTCTCAGTACATTTCCTCTTTGTCGTACATGCACTCTGATGTTGCATATCCATAGGATCATACTAGCTTCATTCCTCTCAGGTCTACACATGCCTTCTACATTTAGGGCCGTTGTCTCATTACCATGGAATGTAGCCATTCGTACATAAGCATCATACAATCTGCCTTTCACTCTGAGAGATAGTCCTTTTATTGCCAACAGAGGTAATAGCTCTCTGAACTTCCTCCATCCTATTTTAATTCTAACAACAATACTTTCAGAACATCCTCCATCACTGCTGATTTGGTCACCTATGTAACAGGCTATTTACAACCTGAAGAAAGCCTCCTGGGCATTTGGAAGAGTTTAATTCCCATGTGTTCTTAGCACTTATTCTTCCTGTGTACCTGCCACATATAAAGACGACTTTCTCTGTTAATCTACCTGCGATTCCACTGCACCTCTTATGTCTCCATAGGCTGCACTGGGTGCAGCAAATGGAATTTCTTCCAACAACTTTCCTACATATTGAGCAGGGCCATTTACCTGACAGAAAGAGAGTCTTATCCGCTTTCTTGCTAACACCAACTTTGGTCTTTGCTAGATTAACTTTAAGGCTCTTTGATTTCAGGTTTTGCTTCCATACCTGGAATTTCTTCTCCAATTTCGCTACAGATTCTGCTATAAGAGCAAGGTCATCAGAATATAGTAGTTCCCACGGGCAACCAGTCTTAAATTCCTCTGTTATGGCCTGGAGGACTATGATGAATAAGAGGGGACTGAGAACTGAGCCCTGCTAAACCTCTACTTGTACACTAAATTCATTACTGTACTCGTGGCCAACTCTCATCCTACTGACAACACTGCGTACATGGCTTGTACAGCTCTAACAAGCCACTCATCTACTCCTAACTTTCTTAGAGACCACCAGATAACAGAGCAAGAGACTCTATCAAAAGCATACTCCATGTGAACGAAAGCCAAGTCCAATGGTTTACTTTTGGCCAGATACTTCTGCAGCTGTCTCACTAGGAAGATAGAATTTGTGGTACTCTTCCCAGGCACAAACTGCATCTCATCTAGTTTAATTCTATTCCTAATCAATTGAGCTATAACTCTTTCTGTAACTTTCATGACCTGGTCCAGCAGTTTGATACCTCTATAGTTGTTTCTATCTAAGGCATCACCTTTACCCTTGTTGCAGCTAACTATAATACTACTACAACAGGCGTTGGGGATGACCTGATTAATACGAGTGACTAGGCCATGACCTACCCTGCCAGATATTTTAAGCATCTCAGCAGTGATTCTTGATGGTCCATGAGCTTTTCCGGTTTTCATATCCTTAATTGCCCTATCAACTCTGATGGCTGGTCCCTCAGTTGGTTCTGTATTTGAAAGACTCTTCTTCTCCCATGCATTTTCCACATTTAGCAACCTTTCATAGTGGAACTTCCATGCATCTTCTCAGAATTGCTATGTGCAAGCATACCATTATCCATTAGCACACATTTCTCACCCACAACATCTCTGTTCTTTCTGATACACTGCTTTGCAATTCTGAGCACCTCACACTTCTGATCTTCATGCTGTAGAACATTGGCAAATCTCTGCTATTCCTTTTGCTATATAAACCTGTCGCCAAGCTTCCCTTCTTTCTACCTGATATAATTCTCTGTTTCCACCAATTTTCTAGTTTTTCCAGACCTGTCTCTTAGCTTCTATAGCGCTGTCTACCTCCTTGTTCCATCACCATGTCTTTCTTGGCCTGGTTGGGACTTTGCACCGGTCACAGATTTTGTCTGTAGCTCTCAGTAGGTTCTCGCACAGGAACTTACAATTGTCCTCTAAGATATTCGTCCCCAACACCTCCTCTTTCTTAGCTTATTCAAAACCCTTGCCAACATTGAGTGCCCTCTGAGGTTATTCAAGATTGTTCTCTCATTTCACACAGACATTAATGGAGTCATACAGTTTGATGGCTCTTGCTTGGAATCCTTCAGGATTCACAATGGAGTGAAACAGGGCTGTATGCACACTCCCAGTCTGATTGGGATCTTCTTTGCTGTCATGCTGAAGCATGCTTTTGGAACATCAACCTATGGTGTTTACGTTCGCACCAGACTAAAGAGGAAACTGCTCAGTCTGTCTCAATTAAGGGTGAAAATCAAAAGTATGCAAAGTGCTCATTGATGAGTACAGATGATGCAGCATTTGTAACGGACTTGGAGGAGCAACAGCAATGTCTCATGGATAGTTTTACAAGAGCTTATCATGACTTCAACTAGACCATCAGTCTGAAGAAGATTAAAGTGTAGGGCCACGGTCTTGAGCACTCCTCTGCCATCACCAACAACTACAAGCTAGAGGCAGTCCACAAGATTACATACTTCAGCTCCACCATCATGGTCAACCTTTCTTTTAGAGTCTGAGATCCACAGACTCATTGGAAGAGTAACCTCAGCACTAGCTAGGCTGGCAAGGAGAATCTGGAAGAATAGTAAGTTGACGGTGCACACCAACATTGTCTGCAGAGCTTGAGTCCTCAGCACACTGCTTTATGGCAGTAAGACTGGAGCATCTCCAGACAAGGGCAGAATCTCAATACCTTCCACCTACAAGATCTAAGACAAATTCTGAACATCAAGTGGATTGAATAAGTCAGCAACAATGAGGTACTGGCTCACACACAGATACCCAGCATCCTCATCCTACTGCAACAAGACTATCTCCATTGACTGGGCCACGTACACCGCATGTCAGATAGGAAGAAAAGACCTGCTATATGGTAAACTGGCCTCTCATAAGGGAACACAAGGACATCCCTATTTTCTTTTCAAAGATGTCTGCAAAAGAGACACTGCTGATGATCACTCCAACTGAAGACTAAAGTTGAGACAAAGATGATGGAAGAGGCTGAGGCTCATGGATGAAGTAAAGCAAATTTGAATGGAAAACAGCGCCTAACAAGACTGGTAGACAGCTCCTTCAAGTATAGTAAAATGGTTCCAGGTTGTGAGAAAGTTCTGTCATGATTTAATTACAGCAGCAGAATAACTGCATTTATGCAGTATTAGGGATGGAAGACAAGGAAATAAGGAAAAGGGCCCAATTGTGTATGTAGACATTATGCTTTCAGAATCTCAATTTCACTGGGATGAGCAAGTCTTCTCAAGTACTGCATATTTATTACCTGTCACTCCAATCTTTTGTTATCTACTCTGTGAAATTCAAAGTCCTGAAGTCGGCCTTCACTGCTTCATCCCATGTCTTCCTGGGTCTCCCTCTTCAACAAGTTCTATCTACTGTAAGCCATCAGTACTTTATACAGCTGTCCTCACCTATATGATCATATTTGTGCAGTCTTTTCTCTTGCTCACTACATCTGATCCCTCTGATGCCCAATTTTTCTCTCAACACATTTGTTCATTGTCATTCATACAAACTGATTTTGCATGACCAGGTCAGGAAAATTACGAAGAGAGATGAGATGCAGTTTGTTTTTTTTACTGGGAAGACGTACCACTGACACCATCTTTTTAGTAAGACAACTTCAGGAGAAGTATTTTAGCTGAAAGTAGGCCATTGTACTTCTCATTTGTTGACCTGGAGAAAGTCTTCAAAAAGGTCCCTTGCTCTGTGATCTGGTGATCTCTGAAGAAGCTAGGGCTAGACAAATGGCTTGAAAAGAAATTCCAGGTGTGGAAGCAAAACCGGGAATCGAAGGGTCTTAAAGTTAACTTAGCTAAGACCAAAGTTCTATTATGCAGGAAAGCAGTCAAGATTCCACTCCCTTCAGTATGTAGGAAAGGTGTATACAGGAACTCCATACAGTGTACACAGTGCAAGCTATAGACACACAAGAGATACAATGGAATCACTGGTAAGTTAATGGAGAAAGTAGTGTTTGTGCATGGAAGATGTGCTGGAGCAGTAAACACTATATACATGGGAAATAGATTTGCCCTGAAGGCTCCATAAAGGTAGCAGATAGTTTCTATTACCGATGTGACCTAATGAGTAGTGGAAAAGGATCTTCTGAAAGTATAGTTGCTAGAATAAGAATAGGATAGAGAAAATTCGGAGAGCTATTATCTCTGTTGGCAACAAAATCTTTCTCTCAGTGTGAAAGGCAGATTATATGATGCATGTGTACAAACAGCAATGCTACATGGTAGTAAGATGTGGAGGTCATGAGAAGACTGGAGAGAAGTGTAGCTAGTATTCTCCCTTAGATGTGCAATATCAGTGTGCATATTTGACAAAGTGCTAAGTTATTGAGAGAAAATTTAAGCATAAGAGGAATCAGATGTAGTATGCAGGAGAGAAAACTGAGCTGGTTTGGTCATCGGAGGTATATTGATGAGGACAGCTGCATAAAAAAGTGCTGGTTGCTTAAAGGGGATGGAATTTGTGGAAGAGGGAGGCATAGGAAAACATGGGACAAAGTAGTGAAGACTAATCTCAACTTCCTTAGCCTCACAAAGGACCGATATGATTGGTGATTTGCTGTGCTTGAGAAGACCTGTCCATCACATCAAAAATGATGTCCTAAAAGCATTTTGTTTTATGCTTATACATGCTCCACCAAGCATTCTCCACAATAAATTCCCCAAACACCCAGTCCTCCCTCACTCCTCTACCTATGGCACTACTCAGTGGCACCGATTACTCCCTACTTTGTTTGCACTACCAGTTACCCATCTCTCAGTGGAACCACTCCCATCCCTCATTCCATTATCTTCCCTTCCCTTCCCTCAACATTTTCACCAATCATTTCCTTTCTGTGCCTTCGGCCATCTTTCTTTCTCTCCTCTGCCATAGTCTATCAACACCTCACATATCTGCTATCATTCTCAATGCCGGCTCATATCTGCCATCATGCCCTACTCACTGTAGCCATAATTATGAGTCCCTACATCTTCCTTCCCACTGATCCTACACCTTGCACATCATCCCCCTACCTTCTGATCCATCCTCCTTCCTGAGCCACTTCTACCTTTCACCTTACCTTCTTTCCATACTGTTTTCTCATCAACTGCACTTCCATCCTTGTTCATTACCCACTTCATTTCCTTCTACCTCTAACCGTCTGTTACTCTCCCCTCACACTCTTATGATACTTCCCACTCTCTCTTTTCCATTGATCCACTGTCCATATTCTCTCTTATGCTCACCCTGTACCTTGAGAGTTTGCTACCCCCCTCCTCCATTACTACCATCTTTACCTTCCCAGCTACTCCCAACCACCCTTATATAATGTTGGGGAGCCATGTATCTCTTTTATAGCAAGGCACTTGTACTTGTCCCTCTCATACTTTAGCCTGTCACCACCTGGCATAAAGCCACATCTTCTTCCCAAAGACGTCTCCATACACACAGTTGTGGATGCTTTTCCTCTTTTCCCTGTTCTTTTTGTCTTGCAGTTTACTTGATGACCTCACTAGTGTCGGTGGCACAAAAAAAGACCCAGCTGTTAAAACCATGCCAAAGCTCACACTGCTTGTTGGATCCTGCTGAACCATCCAATCCATGGCAGCATAGAAAACAGACATTAAAAACACCCGTGCTGGTGACACGTTAAAGGCACCCAGTACACTCTCTGGAGTGATTAGTGTTAGGAAGGGCATCCAGCCATAGAAACCAAGTCAAAACGGACTGGAGTTTGGCTCAGCTCTCTGGCTTGCCAGTTTCCAGTCAAATCGTCTAACCCATGCCAGCATGGAAAACGGATACGAAATGATGATGATATATATATATATATATATGTATAAGCTGATATGACTGTGGTTAAGAAGCTTACTTCCCAAGCATGTGAATTTGGGTTCATCAATTGGGGCATGTTTTGAGTGAGTTTATACCACTCAGTCAGCTTTTTCTAGATGCAGTTAAGGATGTCTGTATATGCAGTAGTAGCACTGTTCCAGATGTGAGAGCAATACATCATTGCAGGCCTCTCCTAAGCTTTGTAGTGTATGAATATTGTTGGTAGTTGAAGTAACTTCTGGCTCTAAACAGGACCAGTCTATGTGATATACCTATCTCATTAAGGATATGCTTTCAAGAGGAGAAATCTTTGGTGTTAGTGAAACCTAACAATTTTCTGAGTTTTAATTAAGTACTGTACAATGACATTTGTTGATATGAGTAGCATTTCAGTTTTCTTGTTGATAGAAACAGGTTTGACATATCCCCATTGGAGGATGCTTTCGATGTTACGGAGTCAGTGTGGATTTCGTGTGAGGTATATAGATTGTTTCGATAATGCAGGGTTTTGCAAGTAAGTCAAATGTAGTGTAAAAGCGAGAGAGTGGGAGACGAAACCAAACCTTGGTTCATGCAGTGTTGAAAGAAATCTGTCAATACATGCAAACTGATGGGAAGCTACCAATCCAAGGAATGAGAGACTGGTGGAGCCCATTTGCAAAAAGTTTCAGAGGGTGATTTGCATTGCTAATATAAAGGCAACAACATTGCTTTCATCAAATTTCTCCAAGGTAAGAGCTTCTGAGTAGGTGACAAGAGAGTAGGTCACCATAGGATCTGGCTTTAATGAAACTATGCTGGTCACTAAAGGCAGGTTGCCTTTCTTGGGGATAGAACTCATTAGCATGTTTTCAAAGATCATAGTAGATCCCTGTAGAAAGGGAGATTGAAGAGTTTGGTGAGTATAGGAATTAACTTTGGGGTTTGGGGTGCAAAGTTTGAGGGTAATGGAAAGGACACTGTCAGGACAAGTGGCCTCATTGGTGTGAAGTGACCAAAGATACTTTTGCATATGGCATGTGTGTATGCATGGAGAATTGAAAGGCAATAGAATTGGAGATTTACCAAGAGTGAAGTTGGCTGCAAAGGTGGAGGCTTTTTCTGCAAGGTTGCTGCTCACAGAGCCATTGTTGTGGAATGGAGGAAAAGAGGATTATACAAAGTTGATGGAAATCCTTTTGGCAAGGGATCAAAAGAATCAGTTGCTGTTTGAAAGACAGGATAACTTGAAAGCTGTACAATGCACAGTCATCTTCTGTGGTTCTTATAATGACCTTACAGATGTTGCATTGCTTGGTAAATGCCACCCAGTTTCTGGCAGTAAGTAAGTTGTAGGCCTTGAACCGCTTCAGCACTACTATGAGTCAATCACCTGGAACACTGGATTTTTGTTGTATGCGGAATGTGGCGGGACATGCTTAGAAAAATAGTTTCAGTCACCAGCCTTGCTGTTTATGATGGGTTAGGAGTGAAGCATATACACTACCAGGGATAGATTGCATAAACTTGTGAAGCTCCAATCAGTTGGCTGATTTGAAGTACCATAGAGTGCAGTACATGTGGGGGGGGGGGGTATTTTAGAAGAGTGAGAATGTCATGAATTTCATCATCATCATCATCATCATCCTTTAACGTCCGTGTTCCATGCTAGCATGGGTGGGACGGTACCACAGGAGCTGGCCAAGCCGGAGTCTGCACCAGGCTCCTGTGGTTTTGT
>JAOPUL010005356.1:27378729-27389604 GCA_027564515.1 Octopus rubescens
CGTTAAAGGATGATGATGATGATGATGATGATGATGATGATGATGATGATGATGATATATATATATATATATATATACACACACACACATATATACACTCTGTCCCAAATTATTAACGATGTAACATTTATTAAATTTCATTTAAAAACTACTTGTTGGAATTCAACGAAATTTTGACAGAATGATGGCAACGGTCATGTGCGTGATGTATAAAGATTGTGAGGTTTTGTAAAACAATACAGAAACTACAGCCATTTACCAAATTTATGTAAACTTTCACTGTTTCAAATTATTAGCATGGTATAATTAAGACTCATGTAAACAAGAAAATATCAATTTTATTGTTTGATGTACATACTGAAATGTACATGGAATACATAGAAATAAACAAATAAATAGCGTTCAAAAATGATAGGTGAGCTGGTTAGTAAAGGATATATGAGCCTTTGTTTGAAATAAGTTTGAAAAGGCACTGGTCTGGATCTCCTCTGATGTTATACCACAAGATACATCCACTATTGTCTGCCACAGTTTGTTCTTGCTCCTAAATTGGCGTCCATTCTCGTAAACTTGTTGCTTTAGAATACTCCACAAGTCAGGGGAACAGGCAGGCCACTTCATCTTCTAAGGTCCACAGAAGCCTAATTATTGCATATATTCTGTGGTTTTCTTCGCTGAATGTGAGGGCACATTATCTTGCATGAATATTATGGTTGTCTTGAAGGTGATCCTTTGCTTTTTTAACCAAGATTCAAGATGCTCCCTCAGAAAGGTTATGTAACCATCCGCAGTCATTTTAATACTGTCAGGCACTTTCCAAGGACCAACCATAATTAATACCTCCAATAATACCTGCTCAAATTATGATGCTTCCTCTCTTGTTGGCGTCTTGAGCGTTGATGACAATATCATCCATTTACAACCCATCCCTTGCTCCAACCATCAGGTCCATCAAGAGTAGCACGAGTTTCCAAAACTGTTGAATGAATGGTCGACCTTCATGTTATCTTCTGCCCATTTCAGACGATTTTGTATGTGTATTTTGTTTAAAGGAGGCTTTTTAACTGATATCATTGGTTTACCAACATTTTTCAGAAGACATCGGGTAGTTCTGGACACAGTTGTTTTGCCAATGCACTGGAAAAGTTCTTCACTAGTAAGATTTAGGTTCTTTACAGCTTCACGCTTAATTTGTGACAGAGAATGTTGAGAAATAGCCCTCGACTGACCCTTGTCGGCTCTCTTACGTATCTTCATAGGAGCCGTAACAAATCTTTTCACAGATTGGTGATATCTTCCAATTATTTTAGATATTTCTAGTGTTGATTTACCTTTTGCAAGTTCAGAAGTAATAACAAATTTCTCTGAAGCACTTAAGTCAGTCACATTTATGACTCATAATTACATGATTATCAGACCACTCGTTAATAATTTGAAACACTGAAAGTTTGTGGAAATCATGCAAATGGCCACAGTTTATTTACACTTGCGCAAAATCTCACGTTTTTTTTACACACCACGCGTATATAACTGTTGTCATCATTCTGTGGAAATTTTGTTGAATTCCAACAAATAGTTTTTAAATAAAATTTTAAAAATGTTATGTCATTAATAATTTGAAACGCAGTGTGTGTGTGTGCAGCACACCCAGACTTTCCGGTTCCGGTCCAACCCATGCCAGCATGGAAAACGGACGTTAAAGGATGATGATGATGATACACACACACACACACACACACACACACATACACATACGACAGGCTTCTTTCAGTTTCTGGCTACCAAATCCACTTACAAAGCTTGGTCAGCCTGAGGCTATAGTAGAAGACACTTGCCCAAGGTGCCACATAGTGGGACTGAACTACACAGCCATGCCTGTGTAGGTTTATATATATATATATATATATATATATATTACATTAAAAATTGATATTTATAGTCTTGCTGTTGGTTTCTTTTTAATTTGTCATTTTTTAAGCCTGTGAAAAAGATGGTTTGCTTTCTTTAAATAGCATCTTCTCTAAAACATAAAAGTTTGAATTATCGAACATGGATGTCATTACAAGCATTTAAGTTGGGTTCTCTGTTAAACATTTCTGGCATTCATTCATCTTTGTATTTTTCTTTTTGGATTCTTGCTACTTGTAAAAAATATCTACAGAGAAAGATTTCTCATCAACTGCCAAAGTCTAGATGCATTGACATTGAACAAAGGATTGTCTGAGGATCATTTAAGGAATGAATATCAGAAACAATACTTGAAACTTAATTTCAATTATGGTATGGTCATCTCTTTAGAAAAATTTGTCGAGCAGAAATGTGTGAAAAGAAATTGTATGAAATAATATATTCAAATATTTGCTACTACTACCATCAAATTCTGCACCCACAGCTCAAAAATTTATTAGAACCCACTTTACTCAGGCCCTAATAATTATGAAATAATTGATTGTAGCATATAATTTACACTGATTCAATCCATAAAGCTATTAACAGATACTGTAAGTAGTTGTGCATTCTCTAATTAATGAATTTAATAATGTACTGCACCGAGTTGAAATATTCTTTTGTGAATCGCAGAAGACAATAGAAAATCTGTCAGTCCTGATTACATCCTAGTCACCATGTTCTACCTTCAGATACTATTTTCTTGGTTACATATCTAACTAGAGACTTGAAAACCTACAAGTATTATTATACACACATAACATGCTTTTGGATCATGTGACTTAAACCTTTTTATTTTTATCTTTAACTATATCTCAGCCATTGGAAATCAAAACTCATTTACTAGTCAATGAACATCTCTCTTCTCTTCTACTTGCAGTTGAATAAAATTTTACTACTATTTATAAAATGCATTTGCTACCTTAACATAAAGACTTTATGGTTTCAGTTTGCAGTTCATTCCTCAAGTCTTTTTACTATCACATTCAGTTAGTAAACAGCAGTATTTACTCACCCTCTTCAGTCATAAACGTCACTGGAAAACACTCATCAGTAGATAATTAAAAACAAATCAGGTGAAAGCTTCCTACAAAGGAATTTTAGTGACTCTTGTAAACATATATTACTATGCTACAACATATTAGGCTCCTTTTTGAATATGCATATGCAGTATGACACTTAATTCCCAATGAAATACAGAATTCAAAATCACTAGAATCAAAGAAATGTAGGCCATTTCATTAAATTGACTGAAAAGCTGGGTCAAAGCTCTTTGGAAAGATAATATGCTTTATCACACCTAAATATGTTTGATGAACATTATCCTCTTGTTGGCCTGGAATTTCAGTTTGTCTATTGTGACATACAGATCTACATTAGTAACTAATGTTCATTGACATTTTTTCCTCTGGTAATTGTCAACCATATAGAGATTTTGTAGCAAGTTGCAAGATTTCAACTCCATTTAGGAATGTTTTTATGCTTTTGGCTTCCCCTGTCTTTCTTATTCTGTCTAATAGTGTTTTTCTATCCACTTTATATCTTTTAATGTCTCATCCAACATTTCTGAAACCTTTTAATGAAATATTCATCTCGATAGAATACTATACTAATTGATTTTATAAAGGATTTAGTTTTATTTAGATATTCTCTTAATTTTCATGAAAAATAGTTTCTCATTGATGATGATTTGTATTTGGAAGTCAAGATTAACAATAATTTTTGTGTGTAAACAGATTGCAGGAAATGTATTATAGTACTGTCACATACATACCCTTTAGGATTGGTTAGCATTAATTTTTTTTTTGTTTTTTTTTTTGTTTACAGAAGGTCACTGAAAAAGAAAAATGTTATAATAAACATGGTGTCTATGTATCAGAAAAGGTCAAATTATGTTGTAATTAGGTAACATTAGAATGATTATTTTGACAATAGAATAGTAACCAAACATCTTGACATTGTTCTGTAACTTATATACCATGTGACATTTAATAAAATCTGTTGATTAAATCTTATTGTTATGACTAAACCCAAATTGTTAAAGAAAATATATGAACATAAATAAACTCTTCAGCTCATTAAAATATTTTTTTTCACTTTATACCTTTTAATTTAAAGACATTTAATGATATTTGGCATCAATTCAACAGTAGAACTTTGTATATTCATCCCATTTATGAACATTTTGTAAATTATGTAGTATTACTAAAATTTGAGGATATTCTAAATAGGTTTTGTACTTGTTGGGTTTAATACATATATTGCGAAAAATATAGCTGTCAATTTGCACCGGTCACAGGCATGACCTAGGGTTAAAAGTTTGCTTAGAATTATGTGGGTCTAGGTTTTAATTTCACTGTGACCTTTTGGACAAGTATCTTTATCATAAATTTAGATCAATCCAAGCCTTATTAGGGAAATTATGTATATGGAATTTGTACAGAAACCTATTGAATGAACTGTACCTGTTCTTGAACACCACAGTTTAACACTACTGCATAGGTTTTCGGTACCTTCAACAAAGTCTAGTTTGCTGCAAGAATTTGGACCAAGTCTCCTGCCTAAGGATAACCCATGTGTCTTGGTTCTTCCTCCCCTTTCTCCACTGATCTTAGAGGCCCCTGAAAATATTGTAAATGTTGCCCTTACTCTTCTTGCTAAGTTAACTCTCTGTCACCCCCCCCCCCCCCAAAAAAAAACTATCAGATAATGATAAAAGAAGTGATGGTCATGACTGGGCTGTCCTTTGATTGTAGGTCTGTTCTGTCTTGGTTTACTTGGGATAAACATCATCATCATCATCATCATAAGGGGGTTTTTGGCTTTTGTAATAGCACAGATTGGTCGAGTTTGTAGTATTGTATAGTTCCTTGTGGTTTTTATTCATTATCAATTCTTCTGTTGTTTCATGTTGTTTCCATTTATGTATTCATTATTGGCATACTATCAGTAAAACTCTTCACGCATTACCCGGGTTTCAGAGAACTATCTGCATTTTTGTACAGACTTGGTTACATCATTTATTTTTATTTCACACCAAAGACTTTATATTATTCGATATGTTACATAACAAACTTCATTCTTAATTATTTTACATATAAATTAACTTTCTTACTCGTATTTATAAGACATTCAGCTATGTGCATTCTCCATTTGTTGAAAATATCCTTTTATTGCCCATCTCTCACAGCTATTTATCATCACACTTCAGATATTTGACTCATACAATAACCCTTTTTATGCAAAAAATAGACTCTTGTAGTCTGTAAGCACCAAATGTTTTCAAGACTGGTTATGATATGTTTTAATTACTTCACTATCCCTATTTCTACTAACTCTTATGCAACAAACTCAAGAAAACTTGCTTAGTATTTCCAACTATAACTGCATTCTTGCCTCTATCTGCTTGTATGTGGCACAAGTGAAATTTATACTTCTAAATCTTGTTTACATTAACTTTATTTTTTTACTATTTTCATTAATTGCACAGCCTAAATAATGTTAAGTTTTGCCTGCTGTCTTTGTGAGCATAACCATTTCTCTGAAGCTATAGGGCTGTAGAAATCCAAACCATTGATTAATATTTTGGAATTTGGCAAAATTCTGTTGGACTTGAATTGATTCTATCATAGAAATGAAGTTATTTGAATATCAGAGTTCTGGTGGGCTTCTATTTCTGAAGTCCACATTCATTCCTTTTAATATACAGTTAAAAAAGTCTGCACAACCTAATAATTAAACCTAGCAACTTTCAGATGTCTTCAACTCAAATAAGCAATATGAATTATTTTTAGAAAAAACTTGCAGCTTTTTCATTTGAAATATGGCATCTATTCTTAATTGAAATCCAGAATTCATGTTGTTTTTGTTCTGCACTATCCTAACTATTACCTTCATAACCACCCACTTCGTTTGGTTTAACAGTTTTAAACCTTATTTTCATGAAGTAGTTGATTAGCACTTGCTAATTATCAAATATAAAATTAATGTAGATATATAATTTATATTGCTATTTTGGCAATTTTTTGAAGTATCTTATATTTTATTTTATTCATAATTTGAATTTAATGTATCAGGATTGACCACTTTTCATTGTTTTTCTTGGAGGGAATTTTGTCAAGCACATAATCATACCATCCTTGTTTATGGTTACTATTTTAAAATTTTATCAAAGACAAGTGGTTTTTTGTCTAATATTTCTTCTTATGAATTTCCCAACTCATCAGGCATCTAACTTTGCTTAGTTTGATCTAACAGAGACCAATGTTTTCAATGTAGTTTTTCAATTTTTTTTTTTTTTTTGTTCATGTTCTTATCTTCATTAAATAACTCCTATGTTTCTAACCAGTACCTGAGCTTTTATTCTGGCAGTTATTTGAACATTGGAAAAAATGCCATCTGGTATTCTGACTTTTTACATTCTGAGTTCAAATCCTGCCAAGGTAGACCATTTGTTATTATCTTAATTCTTAACGTTTGATGGCATACCTATTCTTGATTTTGAAGGAAAGTAACCCATACCTCATTATTTATCCTAAACTTATTCCAAAAAATATATAAATTTTTCAGCATTCTAGCTCTTAAATGAATGGAGGTTTAATCATGTTGACGATTTGTGAAGTTTGGTATTTTTTGTGTTCAGTGTTGGATTAAAACCTATACAGGGTGTGCCATAAAAACACACGGGTTCTTTAGGATTTAATTAAATATGGTCATGTAGCATATTAAGATACGTTTAATTCAATATGTTCACCGTTAGCCTTCACAATCACTTGAAGACGGCCGAGAACATTGTCACACAAACGCCGGACGACTTCTTCACTTAAACGATCCCATGACGCGACTAAGGCTTTCTTCAGAGCAGTGATATTTTTGTAGGAAACTCTTGAAACATCACTTTCTAGAATGGACCATATAGCGAAGTCCATAATGTTGACGTCTGGGCTGGAGTGGTGGTGGTGGTGGTGGTGGGGGGCTCACATTCTTGTCCCAGAACCCACTGAAATGACTCCTGCACCACTACTGTGTCACATTAGATATATGAGGAGGAGCGCCATCTTGCGTAAACACGTAATTATCTCCAAATGCTTCGGTCACTTGTGGCAAAACATTATCCTCCAACATTTTCATGTAAATTGTTGAATTGACCTTCATCCTCTCTTTAATGAACACCAAAGGAGATTTTCCACCATCGGATGACACTGACGCTTAAATCATCACTCTGGTGGGTTTCATTCGGTGAAACACCTTACGGGTGCCTTCGTGAACATCATCCAACCTTGTGGCCAAAATCCTGTCATTCTGGGTGTTTGCTACAGCCGCCACGGTGAATATCTTTTCGTACAACCAGATGAAAACATTGTCACTGGCACTCTGAATCTCCTCCGCCATTTTCTTGTACCTGTCCAGTTGTTTTGCTTTGGAAGCGGCCGAAATTAGGTGTTGAAATTGCAATTTTAATGGCTTACAATTTAAGTCTTCCTGCACGATCCATCGCATGGTTGTCTGGGAGATATTGAGACCTTCTGCCATTTGCCTCGATTTCGCGACACTCTCTTTCGGACGACATCCATCAATTGTTTCATCCTTACAGATCATTTTCGACTAGGAATGGGCTTGCTGTCGATTGAACCTGTCTCACTGTAGCGTTTCATGACATTATAGACTGTTTTGAGATCAACACCAACCCTTGAAGCCATGTCTTTGGTACTATGTCCTGTTTTTTCAGAGCTACAATCTCACTTTGCCTGTTGGCTGCCATATTGAAACATTTTACTTGCCAAATGTAAACAAACAATGGAGTGTACATGAACAATTTACTGTCGAGGAGTGCATTTTAATTATTTTTGTGCAATTTCAAACTAAATTTAATAAAATAAACTTAATTAAATAATTGGGAATTATTTACGGTGCACTCTGTACAGTAATGAAATTATGAGTGAATATATCTGATTTCTGCAGTAAAAGAGTTAACAATAGAGATATTTTAAGCAATAAATCAGTGTTTTGCAAAGTGAGTTCTATGAAAAAATTCTAGGGTTCCAAGAGATAAGATGTCTTTTAATAAAATTTAATAAAAATTCATTTTATAAAGAAAATACTATTCACCATTTTCAAAATAAGTTTTTTTTACATGAATAAATTCTCTCTAAAACCGTTTTTGTTTCGTTTAATATATGTACCATCAAAAGTGATCTTGAAGTTCCTTCTTCAAGGCATGTGTAGAGAACATTCTTCTCTATAGAACCAAAATCTTGACTATGAGGTTGGAGTTTCACAATAAGGGCTTAAATCATCTCATGGCATGGGTTCAAGACCAAAACGGGTCTTAATGCACAATAGGCTTTGCCAGGTCTTTCAATTGCTAATACTATCTATTGGTCCAAAGCAAAGCAACTGGACACAATAGGCTTTGCTGGTCACTGCTATCATATTGAATACCAGCTCATATCAGATGATATAGTTTGGAAACTTCCACACCCTAATAGAGAACAAAGACCACTTAACTACATTGATGTTACTGGTAGGGACACAAAACAAGAAATAGAGTCCCTACCAAAGTTAATGGGAGACTGCGATTTCTGGCACTGTGTGGTGAAATGCACCTCGGTTGCAGCAACTTTTTTCATTTAATGTCATATTGAAATATTGAGTGAAGGGTGACAGGGGTTTCTCTGTAAAACATAGGGGTGGGTTCCATGATTCGGTCGCATGTTAAAGCGCCCAGCACACACTGTGAAGTGGTTAGCATTAGGAAGGGCATCCAGCCGTAGAAACCAAGCCAAATCAGACTGGAACCTGGTACAGCCCTCCGGCTTGCCAGCTCTGGTCAAACTGTCCAACCCATGCCAGCATGGAAAACAGACGTTAAAGGAGGATGATGATTACGTAAGAGTTTCACAATAAAATAAGTTGGAGATCCACTAATATAGATATATGCAGTAAGTACCCTATGTCATTTCCTCTGATATAAACACCATGTAGCCTGTGTTTAAGTATTTGTCATGTTTTTTATAGGCCAAAGATCACATCACTGAACTTTAAGAATAAGAAACTAATCCTTGTTGTTGTGGAAGATGATGACAAGGTAAGCTCCCTTTTGGTTTTTGTGCAATCAAACATCTTACTACCTATAGTATTACTGCTGCTGTTGTTGTTGTTGAAGGTAGCAAGTTAGAAGTTTGGAATTGTGGTTTTACTGCTGTTAAATTTTCTTTTAGTCATTTAACCTTTTTTTTTTTTTTTTATCATATTTCTGTTTGAAAATAATGCAAAATTTTGTAAAATAACTTTTGCCATTATTAAACTGGTGTTTGGAACATAAATGAACAGATTTTAATTTTCAATCACTTTAAAACGAGAAGTTTGTATCCTAGAACCAAGGGCAATCTCAGACAGGTTGGGATCCAAAGGGTTAAATAAATACCAGTAATATAGTGAGATGATTTAATTGACAATACCACTTCTTTATATGATACATTGTAAAAACTATAGATCAATGATGATGGTGGTGATGATGATGCTGTTTAACCCCAGGTCAGTATTGATTGAGCAAACCTATGATCAAAGGTGCTCCAGCCATGTCTATCCCTTGTCTTTACTGTATGCAGGAAACTCAGAGCCACATTATCCAACTTGTCCTGGGTTCAGTGCACATTGGAATAAAAAAGGGTAGCCATGGCTGGAGTGCCTTTGATCATGGAACTGCTTCATCAATGCTAACCTAGGGTTAAATGAGAACATTATCATCATTATTATTCTGTATTTTCCTACAAGCCCTTTTTTTAAGATGGCAGCATGTAATTTGAGGGACATTTGGCTGTTATATCTAGCAAATTGGGCAATCACATAGCTGTTCCCTCTCTAGTTTAAGGCCATACATTACTGTGGAAGGTTTTGTTAATTAAATCATTCCTAGCATTTGACTGATACTTATGTCATTGATGCTTAGAGGGTAAAAGGCTAGTCAGCCCCAGCAAGATTTGAACTCAGAATGCTGAAGAACAAAGCTAAACAAAATTTGAGAAAAACAAAATCAAATCACTGAGCAAAATTACTCGGAGACTCCATCTGCATAGAAAAGTAGGAGTGTCAACATATTCAAGCTTTTTGGAAAAAATGGTAAAGTCTATGCTTCCCTGATGATATCTAATAAGACAGAAACATGATCAGTTATCTCCCATATGTAACAATAAGTTTGAAATAATTTTCGTCTTTGAGCTAATGTCGTCCTTTTTTCATTGCATAATTATTTTCAATTAGCATTCCATTGCTCCCTTTTGTTAAATATTTTAACATTAACGTTACCATTTTGTATGACATTTTGGCATTTCCTGTCACTCCACTGTCCAAAATTTCAGTGATGATAACCATAATAATAATAATAATAATGATGATGATTCCTAATATTGGCACAAAGCCAAAAATTTTGAAGGATAGTACAGTCAATTAAGTTTGTATTAGCATTTGATTGCTTCGTATGTTATCAATCTCTGAAAGACGAAAGACAAAATTGACCTTGGCCAGATTTCAAATTTAAGCATAGTGAGTCAAAGCTAAATCCTGTTTAGGCATTTTGTCTGGCACTTTGCCAGGTCAGTCACATCACCACATACAGTTTAATGACAACAATTATAATTTGTATTAATATTGTTATTAATTATAAACTAGAGATGAATCAATTAATTTGTAGCTCATCTGTGTCATTATGAGTAATTATTATAATTAAGGCAAACTAACAGAATTGTTAGAACATCAGACAAAATGCTTAGCTGCATTTTCTTGCGACTCTTTATCTCTTGAGTTCAATTCCACTGAGATCGACTTTGCCTTTCAACCTTCAGGGCCGATGACCAGTTGAGTACTGGGGTTGATTGAATCGACTATCCCCATCCCCGAAAATTTCAGGCCTTTGTGCCCAGTATAGAA
>JAOPUL010005356.1:27389704-27415048 GCA_027564515.1 Octopus rubescens
TAAACAAACAATGGAGTGTACATGAACAATTGAATGTTGAGGAGTGCATTTTAATTATTTTTGTGCAATTTCAAACTGAATTTAATAAAGTAAACTTATTTAAATAATCGGGAATTCTTTATGGCGCACTCTATACATGCGACTAACTTTTGTTTTTCTTAAATGGCCAATTCAGAAGCAATAAAAATTACAAACATTAAAATGAACATAGTTAAAACCAAGGTTTCAGTCGACTGTTTTTTCTGTCATCAAATAGCTAAATGTTGAAATTTGTACTGTTTGTTAAGTTACAGAGGACGAAATCATGCTAAAACTTGCAGATTTTACTGCACACTTTAAGGTGTTAATGGTAGTGATTTGGATATTTGCAAGCTTATTGAGTTTACTATATGATAATCACAAATGTGTTCGAAACGTTCTATTTGATCATTATTTTAAAAATAGAAAACAAAGCTTTTGCTCTCAACTCGCTCTTCTCTCCTCCCATCACGCAATTCTTTATCTGATCACACTGGCCCCCACACTAACCACTTCACCTAGTCCTTTCTTCTGGCAAAATTGGCCCTCTGGATTCTTTCATTGCAACTGTTTTATTTTTCTCTCTCTAGTTGTTGATTTGCAACAGTTTAAATGGAACATTACCAAAATCAATCTCACCAATTTCAGACAACTTGGAAAGGCCAAAGGCACAGCCCTTTCCTCCAGACAAACTTAAAAATAAAATAAAAATTTTAAGGCAATGAGTTGGCAGGCTCATGAGAGCATTGGAAAAACATGCCTTGTGGCATTTAGTTACAGTCAATTTATGTTTGGAGTTCAAATCTCGCCACGGTTGACTTTTCCTTTTATCCATTTGGGGTTCAATAAGATAAAGTACCTATCAAGTATTGTGACTAACCCCTCACCAAAAGTTTCTGGCCTTGTTAGAAACAATTATTATTAAATGTAATACTCAACTATATTGTTTTTTCTTCTTTTTCTAAATACTAATCAAAAGAAAAGAGTTGAAAAATTCTATTTTCATTTAATTTTTTATTATTATTAAATGTGCCCCTGAACTCTATCTCCCTCACTCTCCCCTTTCCTTTTTCTCCCTTTTCCCCTCCCTCACATCTCTATCTCAATAGTGAGCCAAAAAAATAAAGTTAAAATTCTATTTTCTTTTTCTCTTTATAGAATCGAGAATTACAGATCATGAGAAAATTGGAACATCAGAATATAGTAAAACTGAAATATTTTTTTTATTCCTCAGGTGAAAAGGTAAATTAGTTTTGTTATATCATCATCTTCATTATTATTTAACATCTGTTTTCCATGCTGGCATGGGTTGGGTGGCTTGACAGAAACTGGCAAGGCCAGGGGTTGCACCAGGTTCCATAGTCTGTTTTAGCTTAGTTTCTACAGCTGGATGCCCTTCCTAACGGAAACCACTTTACAGAGTGTTCTGGGTGCTTTTTATATGACACCAGCACCCACACCAATGCTTTTTTTCATGGCACCTTGGTTTTAGGATATCAATTCTGTTGTGGTGGGCAGGTCTTCTTGAGTACAACAATGTGCCACATATCTCAGTCTTCTGTCATCCCTTTTGTCAGGCTCAGCATTTTGAGATCAGTCTTCAGTACTTCATCCCATGTCTTCCTGGGCCTCCCTCTTCCACAACTTCCTTCCACTTTAAGTGATTGGCACTTAATTATGCAACTGTCCTCATCCATCCACATCACGTGACCAAACCAGCACAGTCCTCTCTCTTTCACACTGCATATATTTTCTTTTATGTCTAACTTTTTTCTCAATACACATGTACAGTGACATTGCCCATCCAGCTGAGCATACCAGCTTCGTTCCTCTCTAGTCTTTGCATGTCCTCTGCATTCAGGGCCTATGTCTCACTACCATGTAGCATTGCAGTACGTATACATGCATCATACAATCTTCCTTTCACTCAGAGAGAGTGGCCTTTGGTTGCCAACAGAAGTAAAAGCTCTCTGAACTTTTTCCATCCTATTCTTATTCTAACAATTACACTTCCTGTACAACTTCCTCCACTGATAATTAGGTCACGTAGGTAGCAGAAATTGTCTACAACTTCAGATAGCCACCGGGACATTTAAGGGAATCAGTTTCCCATGTATCTGTGGTCTTTATGGCTCTTGTACATCTTCCACATACAAACACTACTTTTTCTGTTAACCTACCTACAGCACCTCTTGTGTGCCTATAGCATTCACTGGGTACACCAAATGGAATTTCTGCCTATACCATTCTTACATATTGAGCAGGGCCATTTACCTGAAGGGTGAATGGTCCTGTCCGATTTGTTGTTTACTAGGACCTTGGTCTAAGTTAACTTTAAGACCCTTTGATTCCAGGTTCTGTTTCCACACCTGGACTTTCTTTTCTAATTCTGTTACAGATTCTGCTATGAGGGCAAGATCATCAGCATATGGTAGTTGCCATGGGCTTCCAGTCTTAAATTCCTCTGTTATGGCCTGGAGGACGATGATGGATAGGAGAAATTTACAAAATATTTTGCATGATGAATAAATTTGAATAAATTTCTATGTTGAAAAATACTGTTTGTATTTTAATTTTATGTATTTGTATAGGCTTAGGTTGAATGCTGCTGAAATTACTTTGTATTAATAATACAAATTAAGGCATTTTTTTTATTCACACAATGTGTATGATGATATTTAGTGATATAAATTATTCTTGTTTAGAGCAAATAATAATTACTGAGTATAATTGATTGTAGTAAGATAGTTCTTCATGGAAGATAGTTAAAAGTAGCAGTCATATTATGTAAAGAATTTAAATTGACCCATCAGGTTTCAGGTGAAAATCCTGTGTTCATGGCAACACTAATAGGATGTTATTCATTTCTTATCCTAAATACCCACCGCATAAACACTTATTTCCAGCTAGAGTGACTGAGGCAAATTTCTCAGCCCTATCTATAATCCATCTCTGCTACACTCAGACTACACTCTCTCTACTCAAACTTAAAAAATGATGTCTTTACATACATAGGCTCCACTCTCCCTGTCACTCACCTCTCTCACTTGGATTTCAGCGATAATGACTTTTTGTTACTCTGACTCAAAGTCTCCCTCCCTTATTCTCCAGAATACACCTGTTCCTAATACCATTCTGTATTCCTCAGAGCATTAACATCTCTTAGACAATATTTCCTCCCATGCCAAGGTCATATATCTTACTTCACCCCTTTTCGAAGCCATCATCAATATTCACGACTTTTTATGGCTCTCCCACTCACCCCACACTGATACTACTAGTGTAGAAGCCAAATCTTTTTCAGTTCTCAGCTCTCCACATCATCTTGTGTCATCCTGTTTACATTCCAAACTGACACACACACACACCTTAAACAGCCTAATCTCTTTCTCACCTAAAAAACCTAACTTCTACCAAACCATAACTGTCTTTCTTTCTACCTATCAGGTCATCCAATGAATGCCTCATTGCAACTATCCAACCCATACCCACATACTACCCAGTACTCCCTTCCTCCAGACCCACCCCTCCATGTGTGTTTTACTCCTGACCATAAGAAACAGTTTAGTAAATGACTGAACCTATTCTTTTAGACATGTCCCTCTGTATACTCACACAACAAAAACTCAATGGCCCCAGTCAACACCTCCCAGTAGCTCACACATAGCTGCATTGCTGCTGTTCAGGCAAAAAACAATTTTTGGAGAATCCCACCTGCTCCCCAAAACTGGTCAGCATTATTTACAAAGCAGTGTAACTCTTGTAAGACCACTATCCTGACTGCAATAGATGTCTTTGTGCATTGCTCAACCCTAAAACTTGCCCACCTCTGAAACTACAGTTGATTCTTTTGATCCCTTACATAAAGGATCTCCACCAACTTTATGGAGTCTTCTTTTCCTCTAATTCTCAACAGCAATGGAAAGTCCCCACCTTCACTGCCTGCTTCACATCCAACTCAACATTACACATCCTTGGTTAATTTCCACCAAATCTTTCTACCTTACCAAGTTCCCTATTTTGCATACACATACCAAGTGCAGAAAATACCTCTGGTTGTTTTAAACCAGCAAAGCTACTGACCTTTACAATGTCCCATTACATTCAAACATTGCTCCTATATTTACCAAACATTTTAATGTCTCGCTTTCTATGGGGATTTATTCTCATCTTTGGAAACCCACTGCACTGTGTCCCATTCTCAAGAAAAGCAACCACACTGACCCAACCAACTACCATTCTATTGCACTCACTTGTAATCTCAAAGACACTAGAGACATTCATGAACAATGATGTATTCCAACACCTTGAATCTCCTTCTCTCCCCTCATTGAGCAATAGTACAACTTCTGTAGAATCAAATCTACTGGCGACCTGCTCTCATAAGTCATATATCTTTCAAAAAGTTCACTAAAAGCAATGTTGTTGTCCTCAACATCAGCAAAATTTTCCTCCATGTCCATCATATGAATCTCCTTGAAACTTCCTGTCTACAAGCTTTATGCATCTCTCATCTTTTGCAATGGTAGCTTCCTATCAGATCACACTATCAGATTATGTGCTGATGGAGCACTTTCTGTACCTCTCTCAATCAACTTTGGCATGCCCCAAAGTTTGACATAGTACCCCTTTCTTCTTTCTATACATCCTTGACCTACTAGCCATCACCTCTAAAAATGTCTACTCTTATGCAGATGATAGTTCAAGGATGTTTAATACTTGACACTACTCCTTGGTGCAATGCTAAAACAATACATACCAATTTTGTTGATACAGTTGCAATTATTATTCAATGTATGGTGTGATTTACTAATTGGTTAGAATTTTTTAACTGGCTGTAATTATCATGCCACAGATCCAAAAGACATTTTGTCTTACAAGAATCTCTTCCCTCTATTAGTTTTAATTCATATTGGCAGCTCCCTTAGAGAGGTTTCCTTCACTGTAACTTATGGAGCCATGTTTCTTCCATTTATTAAGTTAAAAAAAGACCTTTTTACACTGTGCCTTCGCTACAACTAAAGGAACCTTGTCTCTTTTTATTTGTTGTTAATTGGAGTTGAGGTAAAGAGTAGTTGAGTCATATTTAGTTGCTCAGTTGTAGGTGAGATTGGGATTTTACATGTTGGCATCTATAGAACTTTTTTGAAATTAACCATGTTCAGGTCATATAATTTCCCATATGTTTAGTTTTAAGTTTGTGTTATTGTATTCATGCTAAGTTGATATCTAGGAACCAGTAACAAGAAAACGGTATGCTTTAGTTATTTTGAGTTTGGGACACCTTTCTACTCAAAAACTTAGGTAAAATTGTGTACTTCATAAAAAATGTTGACCTAAATGCTCACAGGAAACTATGCAAAGATGTGGAAAATTAATTATGACTAATTAATAAGTAATAGTATTTTTCAAGAAATATATAAGGAGAAGACACCTGTAAGTTTAGAGTTAAAAATGTTCATTGACTTGTTATAGTTTACCATTTCAGTAGAGGAGACTTGAGCTGTTAGCCAGTTAAACTTGCTAACTTTTAACTAATTGATGTTGTCATGTATTTCAATGCATAATATTATTGTTTGTTTTTAATTAAAGTTTTTGAATCTGGTTTAAAAGTCTTAAATTTATTTTTCGTTTTCTTTTTTCAATGTTTCAGAAAGATGAAGTATTCCTGAATTTAGTCCTGGAATATGTTCCTGAGACTGTGTATAGAGTAGCTAGACATTATTGCAAGTCTAAACAGACAATACCAATCTTGTATATTAAGGTAAATGAATTGTTATCTGCTTTTGAATAGACCAAATCATTATTGTGAGTTGTGTGGGCACAGGCATTGCTGTATGGTTAAGAAGTTGACTTTTTCAACCATGTTCAACTTAGTTCAAATCTCACTGTGCTGCAATTTGGGTGTCTACCTTGAACTGACTATCTTGTGAGTGGAATTTGGTTGATGGAAATTGTGCAGAAGCCTGTTGTTTATATGTATGTATAAGATAAAGATATATGAAAACAGACCTGAGCAGTATTGAAATAAATTCTTTTCAATGCTTAACAGGCTCCATAAAAGTAGATGATAGCTTCTGTTAACTGGGCAGCCTAACCAGCAATGGAGGAGAATGCTCTGAAAGCATAGTAGCCAGAATAAGGACAGGGTGGGAACAGTTCAGTAAGCTATTTCCTCATCTGGCAACAAGAAGATTCTTTCTTCAAGTGAAGGGTAAATTTTCATACAAATTTCAATACTGCATTATTGGGAGTAATAGCACTGAATGCAGAAGATGTGTGAAGGTTGGAGAGCGATGAAGCAAGCACTATCTGCTGGACATGTAATATTAGTGTGTATGAACAACGTGGTACAAATGAACTGAAAATTAAACTAGATATAAGAAGACTCATTTGTAATGTGCAAGAACAAAGATGGTGCTGGGCGTGCATTAACGTGAAAAGGCAGTTTTCTGCCAGTTAAGCTAAGCTGCGTCTTGTTTCAGTTAGCCTGCAGACACTGAACAGTGAACATCACCTTTCCGCTAACTCACCATTAGACAGGCTCCGGAGATTCAATACAAGGACACCCATATCTGCTAAGTCCTCTCCACCAACTTAGCAACTCAACTCGCTATGACTCCGGCACACGTTTCACCCTCGTTCTCTAAATAACAGGTCAGCTCTTGTTAACAACCAAAAATAAATATCTATATTATATATAAAAGCCTTCTGATATTTTCTCTTACACACTTACCTCTTGTTGAACAGTTCACAATTGTCAAATCAATGACTCTCTCACCCTTCCTTCTAAAAAACTATTTCCATCTGAATTGTATTTAAATCAAACAGCTCATGTAAAGCTAAATTTAAAAGATGACAATCAAATCAGGGAGTGTTCTCAGGAAGGAACTAAAGAGTTAATTTTACACACTCATACAGATAAAAATTCCTTTTCTGAATCGTAAGAATCCATTCAACTAATACTTATTTCTGATTTCCATAATAGATAGGAAGATAAATCTCTTGAATAGAACATTTCTCTATCACATGTAACTTTTTCTGTGGGAAAAATAGATCTTTGCTCTGCAAGCCAATAAAAGTGACCAGATTCAATTTTCTGACATGTCTAGTTCCTTCTCAACTCAGCTATCTTACACTTCTGTTGCAAACATATTTTCTTTGTGAAAATATATCATGAAATAGTAGTAAACAGTATCCATTGCACACTTCCTTTCTCTAGTTTTGTATTAGTTAAGCTAATATTAGCTTTAAAGGCATGATTTCACACAGTATATAAATTATCAAGATACTATGAAACTTTTCAATAAATTTTCTTAGCATCTATAAAGATATCAACACAACTTCCCTTCTACTTTTAATTTTAGAATATACAAATTCTGGATCATAATTTGCAGTGAAAAATGACTAAAAAGGAAAATGGAATAACCATAGTGGATTTTATATATATACACACACACACACATGTATACAATTACACACTCAGAACTCAACAACACATCTACTGTCACCAAAATTGCCATGTCCTTGAGACTCTAAAATCACAGTTTTAAAGCCAAGCAATATTTCATAGTCACAACATCAGATTGATTATACTTTTCTGCATTTTTTACAAAAAATTAAGATTGACATAATGTTGGCCGTCAAATTCTGATTTTACTCACACTTGTTAACTTACAACTTTTCATTTTAATCATTGCACTATCTTGTAAACCTCACTTAAAGTGTGATTCTCCATTCCAAGCATTGACATTTTATTAAGTATTTTGAGTGTAAATAAATTTTTCAGTATTGTCAAGCTTCTATTAAAATATATACTGGAGCAGCCTAGTACATTAGGATAACTTTCTTATTCATCAGAGAAAATTGTGCATGACAATCTTGAAGTTGAACCATCCTATCATTTGGCTTTCTTGTCTTCATATAGAAACTTAATAGTAGACTCAAAGCTTATTGGCCATCCACAAGCTGATCTAACTCAGAGTTATGATTTGTTGTATACACTTGCAGTTGCTGAGTAGGGAATATTTTATCTCAATGACCAGTTATATATATATATATATATAGAACTGGTCATTGGGATTTTGATATGAAACACTTACTGTATATTAATGGTTATTGATATTAAAAAATATATCTAATGTATGTGCTTCATTTCAGCTCTACATGTATCAGTTATTCCGAAGTCTAGCATATATTCATTCCCAAGGCGTTTGTCACAGGGATATAAAACCACAGAATCTGTTACTTGACCCAGAAACTGGCATTCTGAAACTATGTGATTTTGGAAGGTAAATCTTATTATTGGTTACTTTTTGTTAATTCTTGTTTTGTTCATGTTCTACTGAAGCATATAGACAACTACTTAATGTTCCTAAACTGAAATAATTCACAGTATATAATCTTGATCATCTTTCTCTATGTATCGTTACATAATTTTATTTGTACTTTCAAACTTTGTTAAATTCTATTATCTTATCATCCCGTGGTACATCCTTAACCATTTCTTTTAAATGTTCATACTCATGCAGCTGTCTTGGGCATGGGATCCAGTACTTAGTCACTAATCTTTGTCATTTTCCTTCACAAAACATTTAGTTAATAATACTCAGAGCTCTAATGTAAATATAATAATTTAATTTCTAATAAATTTCTTCTCTCATCTCATTCTCCTTTGAGATGCCATAAAGCACTGGTCCTTGTCAAACTAAATAAACTGTATGTTTCTAATTTGTTACTGAATAGTATAGTTAATCAATTGTAATGCTGATATACTTTAAAACTATGCAAGCACTAATATTAAAATCATACCTTGTTTTATATTTAAAATTGTCTCTTTGACAAATGATTCTTCATATGTTGGGGTCCTATAATTTTCATCAACATCATCATTTAATGTCTGTTTTCCATGCCGTCAGGAGCTGGTGAGCCAAAGAACTGTGTCAAACTCCACTGTTTTCTACAGCTGGATGCCTTTCATAATGCCTACCACTTTACAAAGGGTACTGAGTGTTTTTTGCAAGGCACCAGCACGGTCACCACATAACTTGCATGACAAAAAAGATCTCTTGATATCATTCAATGGATTATTTCTTTTACTTACACAGTTTTTAAAAAAATTTTCTTTAATCATTTATTTGTTGTTTCAAAGAGGATTTTGGTAGTTTTTCTTTAAATTCTTTTGATGTTATTTTTATAGATAATTTTTTAATTTAAAAATATTGTTAATAAATTTATACAATGTTGTATTCCCTCTTTGTTTCTTATTTCAGTGCAAAAGTATTAGTGAGAGGAGAACCAAATGTGTCCTACATCTGTTCGAGATATTACCGAGCCCCAGAATTGATATTTGGTGCTACAGATTACACATGTCAAATAGGTATAGTTTTAATTCTGTTGTGTGTTCATGTCAATTCTCAGTGGGACTAAACAGTTGAGGCAGGCTGTTCAACTGTATGAAGTTAAATTTCATTTTTATTTGATTTTTCTCCTTTTTACCAACTAGCCACCCCTACTACTTTCATGTAGCTAAGCATACAGTTTCTTTGGGAAACTCCTGCTTCTATTTCTGGTATTCCAATGTTTTGAAGGTATTTGAAAGTTGGGGGCTTGATAAGAATACTGTTTGCCTTATTGAACAATAAATAGACATCTTAGTGATAATTGGAGCAGTCTTTAGTGTATCTAAGTTTCTTTAAATTCACTGACATAAACAAACATTATTATATATTATGAGTTCATATGTATTTTAAAAATCATCATTTAACAGCCATCTGCTATAGGATCCAACAACATAGAGGACTGTGTCAAGTATACCAGTTATATTTTCCATGGCACCAGCACTAGTAAGGTTGCCAGGTAACTCACAATACAAAAAAAATCCCCCTCTACTACTGTTAAGAGACTAAAGTATAATAGAAGTACAGGAATAGGTGTCTTGCTGTAGAGGAGATACATGTTTACTCTGCATTATATAAGGGTGGGTAGGAGTGACTGCAAAGAGAGATAAAGATGGTGGTAATCAGGTTATCAGGGCGTACCTTCAAGGTACAAGAAAGCTAGTAGAAGAGAAAATAGGGACAGAAGGTTGGAATGGTGTGTAGGTCGGTTCACTAGAGTATGTGACTGATGAATAAAAGTGAATGTAGTGAATAGTGAATAAGCTATAGAAGTGGCTCATGAAGGAGGAGGTGATGAGTGGCAGTGCAGAAAGGGTGAAAAGCAGCTGAATAATAAAACTAGATTGATGGGAAATATAGAGATTATTTGTGAGAGTGGGTAAGGGAAAACAAAACATACAGTGGCAGAAATGGAGATCAGAGATATATGTAGGGGTGAATATAGTGAGTGGTGAACAAAGGTGGAGCTAGTTGATGGCAGATATAAGAGGGTGTTAAGAATGAGGTATGGTAGTTACAGTATAGCTCAGGGGAAAGGGTGCAATAACTAATGGCACAGAATGAGTAGAGATAATACGGAGAATGAGGGATGGATGTCAAAAGAAAGCGGTTGTAGGAAGAGGGATAACTGATAGCACAAAAAGGAGATGAAATATGTAATTTCAGCAACTGAAGAGGGTTATAGTTAGAATGATGGAGGGATGGATGATAAGAAGATGAAACGAAGGCTTGACAGGAGCAGATTGGGTGCTGGAACAGGACCTAGTTGTGGGTATAGACATGAACTTTTATGGCCTCAATTATGCTGTGATGGACAGGTATTCCCAAGCACAGTGAATTGCCAATCATCTTGGTCTTTTGTTATCTCTTCTGTAAGATTCAACTTCCTGATATTTATTTTCAACAAAAGAAAGTAAATGTGCTGTATTAACTCTGTTTATATTTCTTTGATAGGTAGTTGATGGCAGATATAAGGGTGTTAAGAATGAGGTATGGTAGTTACAGTATAGCTCAGGGGAAAGGGTGCAATAACTGATGGCACAGATTGAGTAGAGATATTTTTTACATCCATTTTTAATGCTGGCATTGGTTAGATGGTTAGGCAGGACCCAATGGAATCTGAGGACCACATCTTATTCTAGATCTCTATTTAGGCATGGTTTCTACAGCTGGATGCCCTTCCTAAAACTAACCATTTTACAAAATGTACTGGATGCTTTTTTTGTGGCACCAGTACTGGTAAGGTTGCCTTGTAACCTCCAAGACTAAAGGAAGAGGGAGAATAGGAGATAGAGTGGTTACTTTATGTGACGTGTTGAGAGGTTTGTATATGATGGGAGGAGTGGGGATAAGTTTGTTGTGAAGGAGATTCCTGGCTACTTTTCATTTTCATGGGTGGTGGGAAGGAGTGGCTCTATAAAGAGCAGTAAATGTAATGGTGATGAGGTGTCAGAATATCCCCTCAAGCTGAATATGAGGGTTGGCTGAAAAGTTAATAGGCTGAACAAGACACTCTCATGGAATGTGACCAAATGAGGTTTATTTTTCAACAGAAGCCCCACTCCCACCCCATTGCGGTCCACACACTTCGTCCATTGGTGTTGCAGTGCTTGAATCCTGTTGGTCAAAAAAGTCATCAACAGCAAATATGACGTCATCATCACTGCGATACTGGTTCCTAGCCAAGTGTTTTTTCATGTTAGGGAACAGACGATAGTCAGATGGAGCTAAATCAGGAGAATAGGGAGGGTGATCAACCAGTTCAAAGCCACATTCATGCACAGCAGCCATTGAAACCAAGGACTTGTGTACTGGAGCATTATCCTGATGAAACAAGACCCTTTTGTCAGTTTTCTTGGGTGTTTGGACTTGATAGCTTTTCGTAACTGCCTCAGCAAGTTGGTATAGTAGTCTCCATTGATGGTTTGAGTCTTTTGAAGATAGTCAATAAACACAATGCCTTTTGCATCTCAAAAAAACTGATGCTATCATCTTCCCTGCAGATGAAATGACCTTGGCCTTCTTTGGAGCAGGTGAGGAGAGGTATTTCCACTGCATGGATTGTCTCTTTGTCTCTGCCTCAAAGTGATGAATCCAACACTCAACCTGGGTTAGGAAATGTTCATGGAAACCAGATGGCTCTGCCTCAAACAATATCAAATTTTCCTGTGATGTGATCAGCCTGGTGTGCTTTTGATCAGGTGTCAGAAGACATGGCACCCTCTGAGCAGAAACCTTCATCATGCCAAGTTCACTGTGCAAAATATTTTCAACTCTCTCAGGATATGTTAAAAGCATTGGCAATTTGATTTATAGTGAATTGCCTGTCATCCATCAGCATGTGGTGAACACAATCAATATTTTCCTCAGTGGTGGCAGCTGCAGGACGTCTTGACCTTGGGTCATCTTGAAGATTCCCCCTTTCCTGCCTAAAATCAGCTGCCACTTTTGCACTGTTGATAAAGCTGAAGCATCATCCCCTAATGTAGTAACCATGTCAACATGAATGTCCTTGAGGGCTAAACTGTTTTTCTGCAGGTACTTGATGACACCATGATGCCAAATTTTGTCTATTTTCAAGAGAAGTCGCTACTAGTTACTCTTGAAGTCTTCTCTGAACAATTAGATGTCAGTTCACCTGGAAAGAAACAATGCAGTCATTAATAAGAAGAGTTGAAATTAATGCATTCAAGATTTCACAACTCTAGCATCACTCCTTCATAGTCAGCCTATGAACATTTCAGCCCACACTCATAGAAGAGAGCAAGGAGACGAGAATCAGTAGGGTATTTAACATTCAGATTACTCTATCAAATGTAATGCTTATTTATTCACAATGTTTTAGTTAATCATCCATTGTCTTGTAGCTATGAGATTTCAATGATGTTTACTTTTAGAATAACATCGTATGGTTGGTGTGAGAGGCTGAATCTGTTTAATTTAAACATAAAACAGGTAGAATATTTTGGCTGGATATGACCAGTTTAAATGCTAAAGGGTTATGGTTGTAAGCATGTAAGGGGAAAGTAAGAGATGCATATAAACAGGGATGGGGGTGATTAATGATAAATATAAGTTGTGGAGGAACAATAAGAATGATGGATGGATGTCAATTGAGAGTAGCTCAGAGAAGATGGAGTGGTGATTAGCAGTACAAAAATGGTTTGTAGAAAGTGTCTAATTTCATTACTTACAGCAGCAGAATAATATGCTAAATAGGAGAGTGTTAGAAGGGTTGAGTGGCTGGGAGGTAGGGTTAAAGGTTGCAAGAATATTGGGAGATAGTGAGAGGTGAATAAATGGCAGTAGATATGGGGTGGGAATGATGATGGGGTCAGGAAAGAGATACTGTTGTAGGATGTGAGAAAGGGGGAGAAAAATAAACAGTTGCAGACTTGACAAGATACTGGGTGAAGGACCCATTTGTATGCATACTGTGCATGCACACGCTTCCATAACCTCAGTAGCATGCATACACATAATACTTTTTAGTCATGCCATGCTAGTATAGCTGGGTAGGTCTTGAGCACTGTATATCGCCAATCATTTCAGTCTTTTGTCATCTTCTCCGTGAGGCTTGACATGCTGAGATCAGCTTTCATCATCTCATCTCGCATCTTCCTGGGTCTCCTTCTACAGGTTCTGTCTACTGTAAGTCGTCAGCACTTCCTTATACAACTATACTCATTCTTACACATCACATGGCCAAACCAACACAGTCTTCTCTTTTGCATACCACATCTGATTTCTCTTGTACCCAGTTTTTCTCTCAACACATTTGTCCTTCATACACACTGACATTGCACATCCAGCAGAGCATGCTTTCTTCATTTCTTTCTAGTCTTCTCAGGTCCTCTGTATTCAGGGTCCATGTATCACTACTTTGTAAGCATTGCAGTTTGTATATAGGCTGCCTTTCACTCTGAGAGAGAAACCTGTTTTTACCACCAGAGTTAGTAGCTCCCTGAACTTTCTCCAGCCTATTCTTAGTCTCACTACTATACTTTCAGAATTAAGTACTTTTGCAGTTGTCTTGCTTTGAAGATGGTATTAGTAGTAATTTTTTCTGGCAAAAACCTAAACCGCATCTCATTTATGCTAACTCTCCCTTATCAATTAAGCTGTAACTTTTATGACTTGGCCCAAAAATTTGATACTCCTGTAATTGCCTAAGGCATCCTCTTCACCCTTGTAACAGTTAACTATGATATTGCTACCCCAGTCATTGACACGTTCCTGTACAACGTAATTGACTATTCAGGTGATTAGACTGTCCTACTCCACCAGTGATTTCTAGTATCTCAGTGATAATTCCTGATGTACTAAGGACTTTCCCTACCCTTATATCCTTAATTGCTTTATCTCTCATGCTACTGTCTACTAGAATAGCTGGTCCCTCTCATGAGTCGACACTGAGATCTTTCTCCCATGCATTTTTCCACATTTATTAGCCTTTCATAGAAGCACTCTCATACCTCCTTTTCAGAAATACTCAGTACAAGTGTACCATTGTCCATCTGTACACTCTTCTTTCTGATGCAACGATTCTCTCTAGTACAGTGCCTTGTACTCTGGAACTCATACCTCTCTGATTCTCACGTCATAGAACATCGGCAAACCTCTCATGTTCTGCTTTTCCTCTTGCTAAGTAAATTTGTCTCCTAGCTTCCTTTCTAACTACCAGGTATAACTTTTTGTTGTTCCCATTCTTCCAGTCTTTCCAAGCCTGTTTCTTTACTTTTATGTCCCTGTCTACCTCACTTTTCTGCCACAATATTTAGATGTTGGCACTTAGTTGTATGCAGATTATTCTTTTCTAATAGTCAGTTTAAAGTTTGGAACCATATATATATATATATACCTTTTGTTATCATCATTATTTTAATGTCCACTTTTCCATGCTCGTTTGGGTTGGACAGAATTTGTTGAAGCAGATTTTTTCTATGGCCGGATGACCTTTCTGTCATCAGCCCTTTTGTTTCCATAGAAGATTGAGCATTGCTTGTGCAGCAGTGAGACTCGCTTACAGCTACCATGCGATGTCAAGACAAGGAGACAGTAACACACACACATACATATATGACAAACTTCTTTCAGTTTTCATCTACCAAATCCACTCACAAGGCTTTGGTTGGCCTGGGGCTGTAGTAAAAGACACTTGCCCGGTCTGACATGTATTGGGACTGAACCTGAAAACAGAAGCAAACTTCTTACCACACAGTCACTGCTGCAACTTTGAGAAAAGTACTCAATACATGTATTAAATTTATTTATTTATTAGATGCTGATGATTCACACCATGGCTGTTTCTTACACTCAAGGTACATTGAGTAGTATGTATCATCAACTTAGAATCCCTTGCATGAAAACAAAACCTAGAATCAAGAGTCCTCAAACTAAACTTAGCAAAGACAACCCTGCAGCTATCAAATAACTGGCCATACTTGATATGTGGGAAAGGAACAGATAGAATTTCCATATAGTATAACCCAGTTCAAATTACGAATGCACAGGGTATGGTGGGATCACCAGCGGGCTGATGGAGAAGGTATTGTGGAAGATGCATGAGAGAGGTTGACAGTAAGCATATATGTGAAATAAATTATTTCAAATGCCTGGAGAACTCTCTAGAAGTAGTTATTAGCTTTTGTTATCTAGGTAACTGAATTAACAGATGTGGGTCCATAGCTTGCACTGGGTACACTATATGGGATTTCTATCTACATCTTTTCTCATATCAAGCAGGGCCATTTCCCTGAAGGGTTTAGTAATTTGTCTGCTTTCCTGCTTACCAGTATTTTGGTCTTTGCTAAATTAACCCTAAGGCCCTTTTATAAAGTGGCTGATGTTAGGAAGGGTATCCAACCATAGAAATCATGCCAAAGCAGACAATTGAGCTTGACACAATCTTCTGACTTGCCAGCTCCTGTCAAATCATTCAATCCATGCCAGCATGGAAAATAGATGTTAATTGATGATGATTGTGGCAATGTGGATGTTCTGAAGAATAGTTACTAGAATAAGGAATGGGAAAAGTTCAGGAAAGTTTTTTGTTGCCAAAAGAGATAATAATTAGTACCTCTGGTGGCAACAAATGGTTTCTCTCCTAGAGTAAATAAATGTCAGATTGTATGATGTTGTATCCAAAGTGTGATACTGCATGATAGTAAGATGTGAACAATTTCTGAAAATGGAAAAATATATATAGATGTGTGTGCGTAATGTACTTAACTTTATTAGTCTTCCCCTAACTCTATGTTAGTCATACAGAAAGCATCCTTGGGATATTTGCCTCTGACATTATTTTTTAATTGACTAATCATAAATAATTTTCCCATAAAACAAACTGTCCTCTCAAAGTCATTCTAAGATCTATTAGTTACAGGTTGCTCTCAAGGTTATGGTATCTCAGGTGAGTGACATAGGAGAGTGAATCTCTGGCAGATCTGATTCTGTAGAGCCCTACAGATGATCAGTGAAGCAGGAAAGATACTCAAGTAACTGAGAAAGGCTATGGTTAATAACTATTTATTATCGTGGAAATGCTGGAAATGAATGCAAAATGTCAGCAGGCTCAAAGAGGTTTGTTTCTCTTATTGCATGAAGTTGTGTGGATTGGTACTGTGTAAATTTGGAGACAAGTGTTTACAGCAAATATAAAGGGTTTTTTTTCAGTGGGAATGGTGCTAACAAGAGCTGCTTTTATTGAAGTGTGGTGAGTAGAGAGGATTCTGCAATGGTTGTACATACCCTTCACCAGAAACCAAAAGAGAATACTACAGTTCAATAAGCAGAAGAACTGGCAGGGTTTCAAATACTCAGTCATACTCTTTTTCTCTTGAATGTGTTGGTGTTGGTAGGAATTGTAGACAGTGCTCTTTGCCTGTTGAAGGCTTTGATTTTTTTTTTTTTTTTTTTCCACTTTGGTTACCTGCCTGCCTGAGGAATATGGTTAGGGAATGGTTTTAGTCACCCTCTTGTATCTTAAGTAAAACATCTTTTCTACAAAGAATAGCTGGCATAAACCTGGTATAATTGTAATTATTCTTCTGACTTTAAGTACTAGTGTATTTAAGATGAGTGAGTATCATGTGATATTGCCTAAATGATCAAACTAGCCAGTTGAGTGAAAAGATGGCGGTACCAGACTTTGACAGTGAGAAAGGGGTCAAGATTATTTGTTAGGTATGTAGATAGGTATAGAGAGTGACATGTTGGCAACGCCATGTGGGAAGAGTGCAATAACCAGGAATTTTGTACTTTAAAGTTACCAAGTGTGAGGACTAAAGAAAGTAATAATGTGGGATAGTAGGACACATTGCAGAAAGTGTAATGTATGTATGTATGTATTTATTTTCATATAATGTTTAATTCTTTTTTTCCCTTTTTGTTCTTTTAATAGATGTTTGGTCTGCTGGCTGTGTACTAGCTGAGTTGCTTTTAGGCCAGCCAATCTTCCCTGGAGACAGTGGTGTTGATCAGCTAGTGGAAATTATAAAAGTTTTGGGGACACCTACACGAGAACAGATCAAAGAGATGAATCCTAACTATACAGAATTTAAATTTCCGCAAATCAAGCCACATCCCTGGCCAAAGGTAGACAACTTCACAAATATTTCATAATTTATGTCTTGTTTTTTTTTCCAACCACTTTGTCTACAACATTAGATTTCTAAAATGTAATTTAGCTCCTCATGCAAAAAATTTGGGTGAATTGTGCAGAGCTTTGATTGAAATCAAGCAGACAGTGCATGAACAGGAGCGAAATTCTGTCTCATTTGCAGTCTTCTAGATAGTACATTCAACAGTGACACTATTTGTGTGAAAAAGTGAATGTATTTCTGACACCCAAAATTTGTTTTCATTGCTTCTGTTTCCATAAAATTGATACCAACTGGCCACACTACACAAACAGAACAAACATGTATATATAATTGTGGGTTCCTAGTACATATGAAAATAACAGCATGGTTTTGGTTGGAATATCTTTAATCATACATCTGTTCCCTTACAGTTGACCTAGGTCTAATCTATAACAAGAACAACAGCACATACACAAAGGTTATTCACTAGTAATTGCTGAGTTGTTAGAAATAGCAATCAAATCTCCCTCAAAATCACACCCTGCCATCTTAAAAAGGATACATGAGATAATATTTCCTGGCTTTTATGTAGTTGCCTGACCTGTTACAAATAGCAGCCACATCTCACTCAAATTTCAGCTTACTATTTTATGTATGTTTGTATAGTTGATACACCTGCTAAAATAGGGTCCATATTTTCCTCAAATCATAACCTATCTCAGAAATGGACATGTTTCATAATGTGCTTCTGAGTTCCTTGCGTGTATAGAAAACAAAGGTATCTAAATCTTTCTCCTACAGTCATACACATCAATTTACATTTCTATAAACCTATGAATAATGGCAGGTTCTTTTAGCTTCCCTGTCTTATTTCTCCATATCGTTTGCTGTCTCTGTGTAGTTCTAACTCTAAAGTCACTAGCCACTAATCTTTGTTGAGTTGTGCATTTTTCACTAGGAAAGGTTTTGGTGTTTACAATGGCTCATCTAGCTTGTTTTCGGTGAAAATGAAATCTATCTGACTTAGTGCCTACCAAATTGGTTGAAATATGTTGCACTCCTGGAGGCTTACACTCTCTTCATTTCTCGTACCATATCCATAGCCCCTCTGGATATCAGAGACACCAATGTGGTACTGGTCAACATGTCCATTAAAGTCACCAGCCACAATAATGAAGTCACTGTCAATTGTTGAGATAGTCTGCAGAAGGGGCTCATCAAAACAGCCCTTCTGTTTGTCAGTCCTGACTGTGAGGCATATATGGAAATAAATGTTGTGTTTTAGATTTTTATTAGTCTCGTCTTAATAATCCTGTCATACACCCTGACTGCCTCAGTTTCTCTATTTGTCTCCTCAATTACTTTCATCGGCATCATCAGCATTGTGTGAAGCTTCATCATCATCGTTTTAACATTCACTTTTCAATGCTTGCATGAGTTGAATGGAATTTCTTGAAGCAAATTTTCTGTTGTCAGATACTCTTCCTGTTACCAACCCTCACTTCTATATTCCAATAGTGTCTTATCATCAATATCATTTCACATCAGTTTTTTTCCCCCTTGTTTGCATGGGCTGGATATTCCATTCCAACACAGTATCTTATCATTTGTTGCATTCCTTTGTGAATCATTTCTGCCCATGTCTTCCTTGGTTCTCTTCTTCCACATTTTTCTTCCACTTGGATCTCCTGGCACATTTATATCCATGTTACCATCCATACGCATTACATGTCCATACCTACACGGTTGTCTCTCTTGTGCACTACATCTGATTCTTCTTAAACCTAATTTATCTCTCAGCTCATCTAATATGCACTAGCATTACACATCTTGCAAAGCATACTTACTTCATTTCTCTTCAACCTTTACATAATCGCTCTCTCTCTCTTGCTTGAGAGAGAGATAGCGAGCAAGCGCGAGTGGCTGTGTGGTTAAGAAGTTCATTTTGTAGATATGTGGTTCAAGATTCAGCCCTGCTGCATAGTACTTTGAACAAGTATCTTTTACTACATGTAGCTCTGGGTCAACCAGTGCCTGTGAGTGGATTTGGTAAACAGAAACCTGTTTGCAGGAATGGAGGGATGTTTGCAAATGTTGATTTTCTGCAGCTTTGTTTGTTACTATCTGAGCGATACAGGGGTATATTATTTACAATTTGGGTTGACATTATGACTGTTGCTCTGTATTTTGAAAGACCTGTGGAATAAAATAATTTCCTTACTTGAAAAACAGGTATTTTTGGGCGACATGAAGGACATCCAACTGTGAAATACTGCCTCAAATAAGCCTTCATCTAACCCACCTATGCTTGTATCGAAAAACAGACATTAAATGAACAGATACACAGACAAACATTAAGGAATCAAATATTCTGTGAATTATTTACAATGAGATATTTTGAGCCTATTTGGTGTTATTATTTAACCCTATTTCAAGCCTAATCAAGCAGACCTATGATCAAAGACATTCCAGCCATGACCATCATTGCCTTGTAAATTTTAGAAATATGTTATCCAATGTATTTTTTTTTTTTTGTTATAGATGGCAGTTTTATTTGACAGCTATTTTTAATAGATTGAGCAACCATGTTGCATCTCCTTTATTGGTTTGCCTATTCTAGGAGCTTCTATTTAGATCACAGATGGAAAAGGATTTTGACTTTTAAAGTCATTGTTGAAAAACAAGTCATAGTTATATTAATAAGGATTGATGTTTTCTATATATATATTTTTGTTCTACTATTCTTATGCTTATTTTCAGTAAAGTTAAATTGTTTAGTGTTAAACTTCGATTTTGATTGTCACTATTTAATCATCAGGTGTTTCGTCCGCGCACCCCATCAGAAGCCATTCAGTTAGTGAGCAAGTTGTTGGAATATACACCTTCTTCTCGAATCTCTCCACTCGATGCCTGTGCTCATCCATTCTTTGATGAATTGAGGGATATAAGTACTCGCTTACCTAATGGGCGAGATTTACCTCCTCTTTTTAATTTTACATCCCAAGGTTAGTATTTTAACTCCTTTTTATTTATATAATAATGGAAAAGGAACAATGTTATCACAATGTAAAAATTATGTGTTATTTGAAATTTATAAAAAAATATCTGAATTTTAAAATCTTAATACACAGGAAAAGTACATATATAGTTTCTTTAAAATGATCGACCCAGCTGTTTTTTTTGTTTTTTTTGCTTAAATACTGTAGATGATAAATTGGTCCAATCATTTTATAAAGTTTTAAAATTTCACATTTTAAAAAACCTTCTGATATATGTAAGCTGCTGTGTGTGTTTATGTCTTCTCCATTATAACATTGGTTTTATTTGCAGTTAACTGATATATGATTTTAAATTTATTGATACTATTTCTTAATTTATTGTAAATGAAATATTACTGAAAAGGAAAATTAAAGAAAGAAAACATACCTCTCTCCACTTGTAACTTCTTACCATAGTCTCAAGATTTCCTATTGCCTGCTCAAAATAGGCAAGGAACTTTAAGGGAAGTGAAATGACTAGTCACTCCTACTCTATTTATGACTGTTACACATTTTCTACAGAGAAGAAAGTTTATCAATCCCTTTGTTTAGGCCTAATATTAATTCAGTATAACAACTGAAGTTTTTAGAAATATAACTTGTAGTAATGTTAATGATATAGACATCAAGTCATAAATTTGTAATCTTTTCAGGCTTACAAATCCTCTTTTTGTTTTTTTTAATTTACCTCTTCACAAAAAGAGCAGAACTTTTTCACTTTATTTATTCTCTTTTCAGAGTTGACAGTTTTTCAACCACACCTTAGTAATATGTTGATCCCACCACATGCTCGACAAGCCAATTCTGATGAAGCTTCAACTTCTACTGGTGGGCCTGTGAACTCAGAAAGTGCTTCAGCGCCCAATGCAGCCAATGATGCAGCAACTCCTCAAGGGGCCACAGGAGCTGCTGGTGGAAGTGCTTGACACAACAAGATTTTCAAAGGATCATTTCCAGCATTCAGATCTTTGAGAACACCATTGTTAATTCCACTGACTCGTCTTCTACTGTCTGTAAACAAAAATTACAAAACTGACTCTAAAGAAGTAAAACAATGATCCATCTTGTGTTCTGCTGTGCGCAACTGTTTATAAACTGCCAGTACAGATAGCCAGAAAGGCAAACACATACATGCACACCTATACACACAAAAACACATTATTCCTACTATTAATTGTTCTAAATGGTTTACAATGACAGAAGTGAACATTTTACAGTTTAGTACCATTTTGAGTTGATTTTACTGCCCAAACAGTAGGATGTGTGGTTGGCTTTCAAAATGGTTATGGAAGTCAAAAAAGGACCTTCTGTATCAGGCATAAAAAAAAAAAGAAAAAAAATCTGTGTTCCTGGGCTATGAAGTTCCCCCTCATTGTTTTAATTTTGTTTCTTCCCTTTTTGTTTTCGTTTTCTTTCTTTCTTGAGATTCCAGTTGAGGGAGGCTGTTTGTATTGTTAATAGTCGTCTCTGTCCTCCACTGGTGTTGTGTTCTCTTACTGCTACTGACTGATGGTCACCATTTGCATTGTAGCTGTTGCTGTTAGCAGCTTGTAAGTAATACTTAAAACTAACACACCCACCCATACTGCAACAACAGCAACAAGACACCATTTAAAAAGACAAATATAAGAAAATATCTTCAGTCCCTCCCTTTTGCTTTCCTCTGATTCTTTCTCTCCTCCACTTCTTTCTTTCTCTCAATCTCTCTTATTCCTTCCATATTGTCATTCCTCTTCAACTGCTATAACAAGTTCTATTTTAATCTATTTTATTCCCTATCTCTTATTTATTTCAATGCATGAACAAAGATTATATACAAAAGACAGAAGAATGTTAATGCTGATCTCTCCAAGAAATAGCTTTTAAGGGCTATATACACACATGTACATATCTAGACATGTACATACTCATAAATATGTGAATGTGTGTAAATATGTCTTTAAATATATGACTTTTCAAAACAATAATTAAAAATGTTATAAAAGATCTTTATTTATAAGAATCTACATTTTTTTTCTCTTTTCAAATAAACTTAGCAAGGGCAGGGAGTTAGTTTTCTAATTTATTTTCTTTGGGGCTTTTGATTATATCCCTTTGATATTGTATTGATTACACTACAGTGCAAGCAGATATTGTTATATAACACAGTCAGTTGCTCCTGTTTTAGAACAATGCAGGAACTGCTGCATACTGCCAGTTATTTTCAGTTACTATATAAAAGAAAATTAGCTTTTATTGCTCCCTGTCAACTTTATTTAGAACTACTTTTTTTTTAATACTCAAGCTTACCTAGTGAAATAGTAAAACAAAAAAATGGAATGATAGGTATCTACTCCCAGCAACACCAGATTTCTTGTCTAATGTACCATGAAAAATAAAAAAGAAAAAACAAACAAAAAGTCTGAAGTTAAATTTTTATTTAAAGAGAAAAAGCAGGTAACTTAATTTTTGTATTGTGGAAAGTGGCAGTTGATTTGTTTTGAAAATTTTCCAAATGTAATAGTTTTATTTATAAATTGATAATACAAAGCTCTTAAGAAATGTGGAGACAACAGATTGTTTACCAGTCATATTTGTTTAGCAGATGTTACCATAAAAGACTGGGGAAATTTGTTGATTATTCTGTGAGTCTGCTTTATTAACCCTGTTCAGTGCTGCCCTCACTCCCACGATGATCACTTCCGCTATTCCTACCACTATTTGATTAATTGAAATAACTCTGTTCCTGATATTTGAGGACATTCCCTACTGCTTATCTACATCCCTCTATGCATTTAGAGTTGGGATGCAACAGCTTTTCTTCTTGTAAATAGACTTGAAAAATATTTCCCCTCTCCCTCAAACCCTGACTATGTATGTAGATTTATATTTCTCTCCTAGCAGTCCAGTGATATTTGCTTTGGCAGCTTTTCTGCAGCTCACTGATTTTCAGCCATTCCCATTATGGCAAACATCTGTTTTTGGTCAGTTACTATTTTGTGACCCTTTCCGCCTCAGTGCAATTATATCTTGACCTTAATGTAGTCAGACTGGATCTTCACCTGCTATTGTAGATTGGGTTTGCATCACACCTACAGATTATTAGAAATAATTGGATCATTAATTTTTAAATAAATAAACATATTTTGTCCATATGAGCTTACTGTTTGGAATTTGCTGTCAATGTTGGCAGTTCAAAAGCCAACTATTTTGTTTTCTTGTTCATATCCATCTATAACACCATGCCTTACTGCTGTTGTAATGCTTCTCAACCACCACTGCAGATTTCTTCTTTTTTTTTTTTTTTTCCTTTTTTTTTTCACTTACAAACTTTTCTACAATTGCAGGAATGATTGACCTGAAAGACAAGCTGTACTATAAAACCAACTTTTGTCTGAAACATGTCTGGTACTTTTTTATTTCTTTCATTTCTGTTAATTTTTAGTTAGTATATTTTTAAAAATAAAGAAAGAATTTTTCAACAGGGTAGTCAGTTTTGGTCTGTCTCTATTATATATTTCTCTTGAGCAAATTTCTCTGCCTCCTAGAGCTGGACAACTCTTGTATTTTTAAGGTTTTCCATTACTGACATTATAGAATTTTAGGAGTTGTACTGAGTGATTATATTTTTAGCTTGTATCTTATGATTTCTGGAACTATATTTTAATTTGTACTGATAATTTTAATTACCTTGGAATTAATTTTGAGTTTTATGAGCTACATTGTTTAAAGTTGCTGCGATTAGTGACCTAGCTGTAGTTATTGAAGAGTTTGTTTCACAGGTTTCAATATTTCTTGATATTATTGATTTGATTGTGCCAAACTTGCCACTTTCTTTGTATTTATTTAAGAAGTTTTTCTCCATTGCTTAAAAATATTTAAATCTTTTACAATGAATGTTCAGAAATTTACCTACATCTTACCAATTCATTTGTAAAGTAATTTGTACATTAATCATATTTATAAATTGACAAATAAGTGCATTGATTGATATGAAAAATATTTCTATTTTACACTGATTATTGAAGAACTGAAGGCATTCGTTGTTAATGTTTTTCCCCAAATACAATTCTTCAATTTGTGTGTAAATATTTTGTACAGAAAGTGGCATTGTTACCATTTGGTACATTTATTAGCCTAATCAGGATTCTGCCACAGATTTTTATTTCCTTCAACATATTTTCACCATTTTCTGAATAGAACAGTTTGTAGCAATATTATTCTTTGGCTAGTAATGAAGTTACCATGAAAAACAATGTGGAATGTTTCATCTTCTTTTATTCATTCTTGTCTTGCTTATGGAGGAAGACAGTTTCCTTTTAATGGTGTGTGTGTGTGTGCATGTGCATGCACGTGCAGTGTGGGTATAGGATTTCAGTCTACTTTTTAATCAGCCACTCATCTACTGAAATGACTGCAATTATCAGAAATTGAATGAAAAATTTTGGCATGGTTTTGAAAACATAATTATTACACATCAGACTGACTCAAGACAGTCCAACCACAAACATGTACTGAGCACTTATGTTTTTGTTTGATAAAAACAAATGTACATGGTGTGTGCCTCTAGATTCCTACCAATGACGCCGTTTAACCTTATTTCACTTTCCATTTTAGTTACATGTGGCCGAGGTGGAGGGGAATAAACCCCCATTTTTCCTTAATAAATTTAACATATTCCAGAGCTTTCCAACAAGAAACCTAGAATATTTATGGCTTCTGTGATATTTTTACTGTATATCAGTTGCAGTAACTAATAAGTTATGGTTAATGTGAATTTCCCTCTCCCCCTACTTCTCTCACTCTCTTTCATGTGCACGTGTGTGT
>JAOPUL010005356.1:27464195-27476950 GCA_027564515.1 Octopus rubescens
GCCAAAACCGTCTAACCCATGCCTGCATGGAAAAACAGACGTTAAAAGGATGATGATGATGATGATATATATATATATACACCCATATACTCTCATCCCTTAAGTTATTTTGTAACTTCTGCCAATTAAAAAAAATATATAAATGTATATATATTTAAAGAGGGAGAGAATACAGTGAAATTTCAAAGAGGGAGGAGTATCCAGTGTTTCAGACACAGTCCTTCTTCACCCAGTTTCTCTTACCCACTACTTCTTGTCTATGGAAGCAAATTCACATTGTCTTGTGTTTCCTACCAACCACAGCAAATTTTTCAAAATGTAGAGGATGTAAAACTTTGCTTTCTTTATTTCCCTCTTGTCATCTTTACCCTGAAGAAGGGTTCCAAAATGTTGGACACTCTACTCCCTATAGTAATTTCACAGTATTCTTTCTTTCACTTTTACCAAATAATACAAGTTTTGATGACAGTGACCACCACTAGTTTCCTTGGATTCTGTTTTATCTGCCTTCTGAGATATCAACAACACATCAAAATACTTGAGAGATTTTACCAGAAGTAAATAAGGTTAATAATAAACATCAGTTGGAAATCTTTTACACCTCACACAGAAGTGGTAAATAATGTGATTACTTTAGACTTCAAATATGATATGAAGAATCAGCACTTGGAAAGTGCCTCCAGCACAAACCAAAAAAACAGATGTTGTGACATCAGAAAAACAACCTTAAATCCTTGAACATCAGCACTGCTCATTAGGAACATATCACATGAATGAGAGTGAATGTATGTCTATAACAAAAAACAATAGCCCACAGTTTGAGAACACTTGAATTACCCATGAAATAGTGAAAAATAATAACCCAAAACTGCAGAATGTTAAAGCTCTATATAGTAGAGGGTCCAAAGATGATCTTGCCTTTAGTCTGTGGTTACACTACACTTTCAAAAACTAGACTCATCTTCAATGAATAGTCAAATATTGGCAGACCAACATGCAATACTTATATGCACAGTTTTAATGACACTAGCAGAGCACTATTGTCTTTTATGTCCAAAGGCATGTTCATCAACATGGTCTTAGTTCCTCCTGTACAGTCGGTCTGTACGCTGGGTAGCAAGATATCTTCAATAATCCTGGTTTTGAGCATAGTCACCTGCATCTTCCCAGATGCAGATGACGCTAAGTTGCTTTAGATCTTCTTTGAAAGTGGCACACCATGTCATCTTGGGTCTCTCTCTCTCTTCATCCCACTGGTACCACCCATTATATAGCTGCCTTGGGTATTTGTCCTTCTGGCAATCAGAAAACATGACCTGCAAGTCTCATTCTTCTTTCTGCCACAATCTTCTGCAGGCTGCACAGATCGGTTCTTCACAGGACTTCAAAGTTTGTGATTCTGATCCTGTAAGTAATCTTGAGTATTCTGCACAGACACCATTGGTGGAATGCGTTCAACCTCAGAGTGATCTTGGCAGTCATTTTCAGGTTTCTCCTGCAAAGACTGCTGTTGGCAGGACAATACTCCGGTAGGATCTTCACACAGTTGCAAATCAAAGTGCTGGCCTAGATCTTATTCATTCCTCTGAACACTGCTACTGCATGCCCAATTCTGGAGTTGACATCTGCCTCAGTACTCCTCTCTGTAGCAATAATACTGCCCAGGTAGGTGAAGTTGGCAATGTCTTCAATTGGTTCTTCATTCACAAGGATTTGTGGTGCATTGCCAAGGTTTATGGAATCCTAGAAGATATCTCCATCTTTAAGAGTCTATATACCAACTCAAGCTGCTGTATGATAACTGAAAGTAGCAACACAGAATTCTTTATCATCACAGGAGTGAGACAGGGCTGTCTCCTGCCACCCCTGTTGTTTCTTCTGGTCATTCACTTTGTCATGGAGAGAGTCATAAATGATCCAATTGCTGGAATACAGTGGATAGTAGGTAGACAATGGATTTGGACTATGCTGATGACATTGCACTCCTGGCAGAGTCACGCTCAGTGCTCCAGCAAATGACAACCAGAGTGGCTGAAACAGCTCATCTACTGCTGGGCTAAAAATCCATTTTGGACAAATGAACAAGGGCAGAGCTGCTGTTGGTGTGATTTTGACCAAACTATGTAATACATTTATCACAAAAGTTTAAAACTAGGTGTTAGGTAGTTATCTGAGGGCCCATGGTAGAAATGCTGTCAAATTTTTTACAGGCTTATGCCTACAATGAGGAAATGGTTATGCTCAAAATTGAGTTAATGACCAAGATAGATAGATAGGTAGGAGATATGTAAATAGATAGATATACATACATATGCATATCCATCCATTCCCATATATATATATATATATATATATATCTTTTACTTGTTTTAGTCATTAGACAGCGACCATGCTGGGGCACGGCCTTGAAGAATTTTTAATCGAATGAATCAACCCCAGTACTTCTTTTTAAGCCTGGTGCTTATTCTATCAGACTTTTTTGTCAAACCACTAAATTACGAGGACATAAACACACCAACACCAGTTGTCAAGTGGTGGTGGGGGACAAACACAGACACAAAGAAAGACACACAAACATCATCATCATTTAACATCAGTTTTCTATGCTGGCATGGGTTAGATGATTTGACTGGAAACTTGCAAGCTGGAGAGCTGCACCAGACTCCAGTCTATTTTGGCTTGGATTTCTACAGCTGGATGCCCTTCTTAACACCAACCACTCCAGAGATGTACCGGGTGCCTTAAACGTGTCACCAGCATGGGTGTTTTAAACATGTCACTGGTACAGATGTCTTTAATGTGTCACCGGCATGGGAGTCTTTAACGTGTCACTGACGTCGGGAGATTTTAACGTTCAGTTTCTGTCTACCAAATCCACTCATAAGGCTATGGTCAGCCTGAGGCTATAGTTGAAGGCACTTGCCCAAGGTGCCACACAGTGGGACTGAACCAAGAACCTTGTAGTTGGGAAGCAAGCTTCTTACCATACAGCAATGCCTGCACCTATATATATAATTATTATTAAGTTCTGAGTTCAAATATCACTGAGGTCTACTTTGCCTTTCATCCTTTCAGAGTTCACAAAATGAAGTACCAGTCAAGTACTGGGCTCGATGTAATCAATTTACCAACTCTCCACTAAAATTGCTGGACTTGTACCAAAATTTGAAACTTAAGGCTTTGAACTAGCAAAATTATTAGCACGTCAGACAAAAAGCTTAGCAATATTTCTTCCAACTTTTATATTGAGTTCAAATTCCATCAAGATCAATTTTATCTTTCATCCTTTTAGAGTCAATAACCAGTTGAACACTGGGGTTGATGAAATCGACTTTTACCTTCTCCCCTAAAACTGCTGGTCTTGTGCCAAAATTTTAAAATATTATTAAGTTCTAAGTTCAAATCCTGCAGAGATCAACTTTGCCTTTTATCCCTCCCAAGCCCTCACCAAATTTCAGGCCTTGGGCTTAGCCTTGGCAAACCAGCTTGTGTGATAGGTGAGACTGAAAAGGCTGAAGACAGACACCTTTCTCTTTGGCCTAACTCCCATCAATTTTTCGCTTGAAATTAAAAATGCAGCCTCCTAGCAAATTTGTTGAAAGGTGGAGGGGAGTGACGAGTATAGTCCGAGTGGATATGCGACTGAGCGTGCGCCTGTGTACTGGAAGAGGACATCAAGGAAAAGGCACTGGCCTTAGTCATCTGGGTGACTATGGTTGTGGAAGGTGTTCCACTAATAGCCCTCGAAAGCCTTCTCGCTTTTGAGGAATTATTCTTTATTTTGTTTCTGATATTTCAATTTTTACACGCTTTATTATGTAATCCCATATAGTATCTGTACTCTCCTTGATGTTTTTGTCAACCCTTTTTGGTTAATACAGAGAGCATTATAATAATTATTATGTTTTTTTAAAGTTCAAACTCTGAAGTCAATTTTGCCTTTCATTCCTCTGGGATCAATAAAATAAAGTGCCAGTCAAGTTCTGGATTGATTTTATCATCTACTTCTTACCCCGCAAAATTTCAGACCTCGTGCCTATGTTAGAAACAGTTATCATCATCTGTGTTATATACATTCATCATGCACGGTTTCTGTTGAATTTATTTTCGTAAAATTTTGTTTGTTATTTTTCTAACCTGGCAGCAGATGATCTTTATTATAAAAGTTTGTTTTATATATAAGTTACTGTAAAGATATGAAATAGTTCGGAGAAGGTGTTTGAAATACCGTGATTTGATAATTTATGTACAAACTGTGTGAGTGTGTCTTTCAATTTGATCTTATCACCACGGATTAGGCCATGGTAGAGCACCGTATTAAATAAATAAGAAAAAGTAACAAGATCGAGTAAGTCATCTGGGAATAAACAATGAATCAATTACAAACATACATACATACACATACACACAAACATACGCGCGTGTGTATTAGTATGGGACAAACAAAAACGATTTAAATAAATATGCATTTGACATACTGTGTGAGTTCTTTTACTTGACCGGGAAGTTCTCGAATTTGATTTGCACCCATATGTAAGTATCGAAGTCTAGACAATTTGAGAAAGCAGGGTGGAATCTCGGTGAACTGGTTGCCGGACATGTTGATATCTTCAAGATTTTTAAGAGATGAGAGAGATTTACCAATTCCTTCAGTATTAAGCTGATTATTTCGAGCTATAAGTGTACGAAGCTTTATTAGATGATGAAAATCTTCCGATAATCGTGAAAGGTTATTGTTGCTGATATCGAGTTTAATTAAGTTCTTAAATCCTGCTATTTTTGGACCGAGGCAAGGTGAAAGTTGATTGTGGGAAAGAGACAGGGCCCTGAGTTTGAATGATTTATCTAAAACATCGTCAGGAATTTCTTGCAAAGAAGAATAAGACATATCTTTAGCACAGTTCCCACTGAAGTCGCTATCAGAGCTATTAGAATTATCCATGTCGGCGAACAGCTTTTTCTGTAACGGTAAAGATACTAAATTTTTCGTTGACAAACTGAATATTGTTTCCTGTTACTCCCTTGAAAATACCGAAATAGAAGGTAATTGCTTAAATGTATCCAAAACTCTGTTTAATACAGAGCTGGTCCTGCCTCTCCGGCGACAGCAACCAGCCGCCGCTGCTAAATCTACTACTGTTGTTGCTGCTGCTTACTATGTTGTAACGGTTGCTGCTGATAATCGTAACACTAAATCTACAACCAGCCTCTTCTATGTTCTTTCTCTCATTGCTGATGATTCGACCTAGAAATATACCGTGTATTGTATCATGTTCATCTACCATTTAACCTTATTTAACCTAGCTGAATGTAATGCTAAAAGTGTTCTATTTAGCCGATACCCCTTACATAATCATACTGCGGTGCGCCCAGAAAAAAATTCTCGCATCAGGTTTTATTCACTAATTCTCATTGTTGATTAGGCCATTACAAGCTGAATTAGTGTGAAAACAACATTAAAATAACATTGAGTTCTTTCATTCTTACATTTAATTACCAAAGTAACTGACAGAATCTTTTTATTTTTGTTTTAAATATAAATGTAAATATAAAATTAATGTCATCTGAACCTAAATCTTTCAGCTACACTGTTTTGGCTCTCCTTGTGATTTTAACTATTGTGTTAAATTAAATGGATTTTTTTCTTACAAGGACAGGAAATAAATTTTAATTCCAATGATCTCATTTTAAGAATTTCATTTTTAAGACCTGCCAGACATTGATTGACGCTTATTTGTAAACTAAATCCTGAGTTGTTTACCTTTTAAAACAGATCTTTTAGGTATATAAACTACAGAAATACTAGTGATGCAATTAAAGTTTGTCTTTTTTAATCATAAATAGCAATAAACAGATTAGATTATTGTGGTTCACATATGTTCTAAAATAAAACTTTCCCTCTGAATAAAGTTCTGAACCCTTTCTTATCAAGAAAATGTCAAACATATCTTTCTCTACTCAGCTATTCATGAAGAAACACAAATTGCAGACAATATCATGTTCTGCAGTTTAATCCTTGTATTAGTTTCATAGCTAATGCTTTGTTTTTAATTATATATATTTTTAGTTGCTCAAGTCTAATGGTTTCACTTCTTTTACAAAAAACTTTGAAAACATAGCAAGTCTCTGCCTAAATTTAAAACTAGGACTTATTTTTTCCTATCAGGAAAATTCTGGTAAACAACCAAATTCATTAAATTGACTGACATCAGCAAAAAGCTAACCACGAAGATCTTTCAGTCACACATTAAATTAACATCAACATGAAACTAATCAATCAAGGTTGTTGATTGTAGATCAGTGAAGAGAAGACAAGGGAAATAAGTGCAATCAATCATTCATGTCAGCCACCTTTCAGCTATTTGTTTTGACAGCTAGGCTTGTCAACTGAGATTCTGTCACATGAACAATCTGAGCTTCTTCTAACTTAAAACTAAATTCTATGGCAGATTTACTCACATTCCACTTTCTCTTTCTCATCTTTGCATTCTGACAATTTAACAGTTTGGTCAGATGAAACTAACCACAATCTTTTATCATGTGTAATTACATAACCAATAAACAGCTGCATCAAAAAGGCACACCCACCGAGAGTCCTGTGCCAGTGCCACAAAAAGCACCCGCGTCAAGAGGCCTGCCACGTAAAAAAGGTACACCGACCTGCCAAAAGTCCTGTGCCGGTGCCATGTAAAAAAAGCACCCTCGTCAAGAGTCCTACCATTTTAAAATCACATGCGCCAAGAGTCCTGCACAAGTGCTACGTTAAAAACACCCGCATTGACAGTCCTGTCCCGGTTCCACATAAAGTACCCACGTCGAGAGTCTTACCATGTTAGAAGCACATACGCCGAGAGTCCTGTGTGAGTGCCACGTAAAAAGCACCTGCATCAAGAGTCCTGTGCCGGTGCCACGTAAAAAGCACTAGCGCCAAGAGTCCTGTGCTGGTGGCATGTTAAAGCACCCAGCACACACTGTAAAGTGGTTGGCGTTAGGAAGGGCATTCAGCTGTAGAAACCAAGCCAAATCAGACTGGAACCTGGTACAGCCCTCCAGCTTACCAGCTCCGGTCAAATTATCCAACCCATGCCAGCATGGAAAACAGACGTTAAAGGAAGATGATGATGATCATCACTCTATGAAAAGAACTTTCCTTCCTTTTCCTATAATTCTTTATTTGAGCCATCATGTCTGATATAATCTTTTTAACAATAAACACATCATGATGTAACTTTTCTTTCAGCCACTTTCTATTCATTTTATTGTTAAAAATGCATTTAAATAATTACATATTTGGATGTTGTTTAACTTATACAATTTGATTCTAACTGAAAGGAAACAGAATAATTGAGCTTATTTATCATTCCCTTAAAAAAAGTAAATTTGAAAATGCTGATCTATTTATAGCTAAATATCAGTAAATTTGGAATCATTTTGTGTTAAGTTTATAATCACATAAGGATTGCAAACTGTAATCAGCTTAGAATAACTACTAAAAGAGTGACTATTCTATCAGGATTAGTTTGTTGCATCACTGTTATTTTAGTTAACTAAATCATTATTGACACATTTGTAGCATCGTAAGATTTTATTCCAATTTATGCTCCTTTATACCATCAAGAGAACCAAATAAACATCTTCACAACCTTTGTTGTTTGTTCACCTCTTAGGAAAATGAAGAGAAATTTTAGCAACCTTGAAATTAATTATATGCTATTTTTTCTTTACCACCTCTTTGCATTCTTATTTTATGATGTTGAATCAAACAGGAGAATGTAAAATATCTTCTGGTAGAAGTGATTAAGTTTTCTTCTTTTCAGAAGGATCTATGGTAGCTAAGTGCATATTATATGCTACTAACAGATAAAATTTTACTAATTAAAGGACATGTATTTTAGAGCTGAATAAAAAGAGATGAAGAAAGCTTTACATGCTTAAAACTTCAATATTAGTATAATATATTTAAAAATATTATAAAATTGTCTTTTCTTGACATCAGATGTGAGAATCTTCTAGCTAAATCACTCAAATTCTGAACTTCATTGTCTCTGATGATCTTTCATGGCCATTTCACTGTAGCACTGTATTGATCAAACTATCCAATGTCATTATACACTGCTGGTCACAATGTGCTTCCTCACATTGTTATAGGTTTTGAGCGATGCCACCCTGCTGGCTTGATAGGTACACTGTCACGTTCCTGAACGGGATGACAGTTTGTCACAGGGTTACCCATTTACAGCTGAATGAACTAGAGTAACATGAAACAAAGTGTTTTATTGAAGAACACAACACACCGCTGGTCTGGAAATCAAAACCACTATCTTGTGATTGTGAGTGCAACACCTTAACCACTAGGCCACGCACCTTCATGTCTCATGTTTATAGCATTGCCAAAATTGCATTAAAGACAAAGCTTCTTCATTACAGTCAGAAAATACTTGTCCTGATTAGTTGCTGACTATTTACCAAGTTCAACTAAGACTCACATTAGAGTACTGTTTACATATCCAATATGGCATTGATGCTACATACACAAACGTTCTAGACCACATTAAAAAGAAAGCAATTCAACTCATTAGTAAAGGTTCCTTAATCAACACTCTTCACTCATTAGCTCACAGATGAAATGTTTCATTTTACCTCTTCTATCATTATTACTACAACAGCTTCTGCTCCCCTCAACTTGCTTTCTATCATTTCCCAAATCCAGAATTAAACTTATCACCCAGTTATTCATTCCTAGAAACACAATCTTCTAGAATTCCTTCCTTTTCTTTGTTTTTTCTGCAGATATCATTTAGACATAATTTTTAAACTGACCATCAACTGCCTTTATCTCACCAGTTTGGGGAACCTTGAAATTGTCATGTATGCTGTCCCTTCTTTGACTAATTTAAATTAATAAAATTTCTAATTTCAACATTATTGTCTGCCTCATAGCATTTCTAAAGTTAATTTATGTCAAACCGTTTGGACATTTATAGAAATCAGTCATTTATCTTCAACTGAAATGAATAATATTTAACCAAAATAAATGTGAATACATCTCACAGAATTATACCAAAACAAGGAACTTAAATTTTTTTTCTTACAGCCTCAGTTACCTTCCTTTAAAACAGCTCAAATATTGCTAAATTTAATGCTAAATATCAATCACCATACATCTTTAACAGTTTTTATATACGAGGTGGTATCAAACAGTTCCCAGACTAGTTATGTTTAATAAAAAATAACTTATTTACTTAAGTTTTAACATCATCTCTTTCAAAATAGTCACCTTGCACAGCAATACACCAGTCCTAGCATTCCTGCCACTTTTGGAATCCAGCCTTGAAGTCGTTTTCCGTAAATGAGTTGAGGGCCTTTTGCAATTCACTCTGGATCTCAACAAGGTTGTTAAAATGGTGACCTTTGAGCTGCATTTTCATCTTGGGGAAGAGATGGAAGTCTGAAGGTGTTAAAATCTGGTGAGAAACTGTTTTTAGCGAGAAACTCACGAGTGAGGAGAGCTCGGTGACAGGGTGCATTGCTGTTGTGAAGAATCCAATTCTTCAAGCTCCAGTCGCTTTCACTGAATGTCCTCCCTCAAACGCCTCAAAACATCACAGTAGAACTCTCGATTAACAGTCTGGCCCTGGTGGACGAATTCTCGATGCACAATTCTGAAGATGTTGAAAAAAACGATGAGCATGCTCTTGATTGAGCTGCGCCTCTGTCATGCCTCTTCCATTGTGACGACTGCTGCTTCATCTCAGGGTCGCACCAACTCTCATCACCCATGATGATCTTCAACATGAAGGATGGGTCACCAGCGGCATACTAACAGAAATCTTGACAGACTTCGATGCGATGTTCTTTCCTGTCTATGATAAAATCACAGACTACACATGATCATAAAAACACAAATTTCACAACTTGCGAAGTAAACACAGTGATCGAGAGTCCTGTTGCAAAGAAGTGGCCATATTGAGAATCCTGTTGCAAAGAAGCGGCTGCATCGAGAGTTCAGTTGCTAAGTAGTGGCCTCATCGAGAGCCCTGTTGCAAAGAACCGGCCGCATCGAAAGTACACTTGCTAAGTAGTGGTCGCATTGAGAAAGACTTGCTGAGGTGGCAGCATCGGCAAAGTCCTATTGCTTGAGGTGGCTGCATCGACAATATCTTGCTGCTTGAGGTGGCAGCACCAACAATGTCCTGATGCTTGAGAGTTCAGTGCTAAGAAGCGGCCACATCAAGAGTTCAGTTGCTAAGAAGTGGCTGCATCGAATTAAGCTGCTAAGAAGTGGCCACATCAAGAGTTCAGTTGCTAAGAAGCGGCCGCATCGAGAGTTCAGTTGCTAAGAAGCGGCCGCATAGAGAGTTCAGTTGCTAAGAGGCGGCCGCATTGACAGTTCAGTTGCTAAGAGGCGGCTGCATCAAGAGTTCAGCTGCTAAGAGGCGACCACATCGGGATTGCAAAACCTTTTCTGGCAATACAAAGTGCTAGGGAATGCAAAATACGAGTCTCAATCGTCTCTGATATATTGTGCTGGAGGTGTGAAGATAGTTCCTCGGATGCAAGTTCTCACTCTGCCTCGCTGTGTAAAATTTCCCCCACCGTTCTATGTGGAAGGCCCAGATGCACTATGCATATCTATTTATGTACTCTGTATTTGTCTATATGTCTCCTCGTCTGTCCCTGGTCTATAGGCCTCCTCACCTGCCCCTGGCCTAGATGTCTGGCTGACTAACAGTTCCATACCGGCCTGTATGTATCCCCCTCTCCCCCGTCTACAATGTTGTTTGTCTCTGGTCTATATATACCCCGGTCCTTATGCCTGTCTGTCCCTCTGGTCTATATGCCTTGTCCGTCTCTGGTCTACAAATGCCATTTGCCCCTGGTCTATGTGTACCCCGGTCCTCAAGTCTGACTGGGCCCCGGTCTGCAGTAGCATCGAGAGTCCAGTGCCGGTGGCACGTTAAAAGCACCCAGCACACACTGAAATGTAGTTGGCGTTAGGAAGGGCATCCAGCCGTAGAAACCAAGCCAAATCAGACTAGAACCGGTGCAGCCCACCCGGGCTTGCCGGCTCCAGTCAAACCATCCAACCCATGCCAGCATGGAAAACGGACATTAAAGGATGATGATGATGATGGTTGATTAAAATAAGTGCCAGTTGAGCACTGGGGTCAATGTAATTGACTTATCCCCTCCCCCGAAATTGCTGGCCTTGTGCCAAAATTTGAAACCAATATTTCCCCTGGGTGTAACATGTTTTTGTTTTTTTTTCAGGGAAGATTGGAAATGAACAACATTGTAAGTATGACAGGGCTTGGTTCTCAGTCCCCTCCTATACATCATGGTCCTCCAGGTGATAACAGTTATTTAAGACTGGTTGCCCTAGGGAACTACCACTACTACTACTACTATATACTGATGACCTACTTCTTATCATGAAATCTGTAACAGAACTAGAAAAGAAACTCCAGGTATGGAAGCAAAAGCTGGAATCAAAGGACCTTAAGGTTAGCAAAAGCTGGAATCGAAGGGCCTTAAGGTTAGAAAAAGCTGGAATCAAAGAACCTTAAGGTTAGCAAAAGCTGGAATCGAAGGGCCTTAAGGTTAGCAAAAGCTGGAATCGAAGGGCCTTAAGGTTAGAAAAAGCTGGAATCGAAGGGCCTTAGGGTTAGCAAAAGCTGGAATCAAAGGACCTTAAGGTTAGCAAAAACTGAAGTTCTAATAAGCAGCAAAACAGACAGGACTTTATTCTCTTCAGGAAAAAGAGCCCTGCTCAACATGTAGGAAAGGTGTAGGTAGAAATTCCGTATGGTGTACCCAGTGCAAGCTATGGGCACTAATGAAGTGCAGTGGAATAACAGTAAGACTGACAGAGAAAGTAGACTTTTGTATATGGCAGATGTGCAAGAACAATGAATACTAAGAATACACAGGAAATAGATTCTCTCAAATGACCAGGAGATTCCCTAGAGGTAGTCGATAGTTTCTGTTACCTAGATGTCCTAATTAGTAGTGGAGGAGGATGTTCTGAAAGTATTGTTGCTAGAATAAGAATAGGTTGGAGAAAGTTCAGGGAGTGAATACCTCTACTGGTGACTAAAAGTCTCTCACTTGAAATGAAAGGCAGATTGTATGAAGGTTGTGTATGAACAGCAGTGTTACATGGTTGTAAGACGTGGACCCTGAATGCAGAGGACATGCAAAGACTAGAAAGGAATGCAGTGAGTACACTCTCCAATGCACGTGCAACATTGGTGTACATGTACAACAAAGTGCAAATGTGTTGAGTGAAAAATTGGGCATGGGAGGAATCAGATGCAGTGTGCAAAAGAGAAGTTGCACTGATATGGACATGTGATGCGCATGGATGATGACAGCTGTATAAAGGAGTGCCGATCACTTGATGTGGATGGAACTTGTTCAAGGCGGAGAGCCAGGAAGATATGGGATGGAGTAGTGACAGCTGATCTCAAGGTGTTCAGACTCATGGTGGGGTTGACAGTATGGGGAAGACGGTAAAGGAAATACAAAGAAAGAAAAAAGAATACCATGATTTGGCGGGAATATATGTGGTACTGCACTTGCTAGATATAGCAGTCAAATCTCCCTCAAACCACACAGGTGTACACATGTGCACACATACACACACACACACACACACAGATATATGGTTTTGTGGTCAGAAGCTTGCTTCCCAACCACATGGTTCCGGGTTCAGTCCCACTGTGTGGCACCTTGGGCAAGTGTCTTCTACTATA
>JAOPUL010005356.1:27479330-27491121 GCA_027564515.1 Octopus rubescens
ACAGGTACTACTCATTTTTGCCAGCTGAGTGGACTGGAGCAATGTGAAATAAAGTGTCTTGCTCAAGAACACAACACTCCACTGGGAATTGAACTCACAACCAGACGATCATGAGCTGAATACCCTAACCATTAAGCAACATACCTTCACTATATCAGTAGGATTTAAAGTTAGAGCATAAGGAGTTGGAAGAAACACAACAAAGCATTATTTTCCGATGCTCTAAAGATTATGCTAATCCACCATTCACAGCAACACTAATAATCCTTTTTACTATAGGCACAAGGGAGGCTAGTTTACATCGACCCCAGTGTTCAACAGATACTTATTTTATTGACCCTGAAAGGATGAAAGGCAAAGTCGACCTCAGCAGAATTTGAACTCAGAATGTGATGACAGATGAAATACCACTAAGCAATTTGTCCAGCATGCTAACGATTCTGCCAGCTCACTGCCTTCTCAACAACACTAATAATGGTTTCAAATTGTTGGCACAAGGCCAACAATTTTGGGGGAGGGGCTAAGTTGATTAAATCAACCCTAGTGCTCAACTGATACTTATTTTATTGACCCCTGCTCGCCAGAATTTGAACTCAGAACATGATGACGGACGAAATGCAGCTAAGCATTTATTCCAGCATACTAACAATTCTGCTTGCTTACCAGCTTCTCAGCATCACTAATAATAACAATACTGTTTATGTTGTTGTTAATGTGACTTTAACCATATCCTTGTCCTCTTTTTATCATTTCAAGAAGCCAGACAAAGGAACACATTTAAACAACAACCAGCTCTTATAGTGGGACATGATTCATAATAAAGAAATTTATTGGGTGAAAGCATATTTAATCTTAGGAATATGAATCCTTTTAATGCTAACAAGTCTGAGACAGCCTCTGATTTTATGATACAAACTTCCTGTTTTAGAGTGATCTAAATTAAAACTTTCCATTGAAATTTCTTGTCAATTTATGTTCCAAGCACCAATTTAACGATAAAGTTATTTTACTAAATTCTTCATTATTTTCAAAATTAATTGAAACAAAAGCAGTATATTTCAACAGAAATATGGTAACAAAAGGATTAAAGTGATCTAAAGTAAAACCTTCCATCAAAATTTCATGTTAGCTTATATTTCAAACACCAATTTAATCATTTTTTAAAATCAATTGAGCATCGAAAGTCCGGTGTCGGTGGCGCGTTAAAGGCACCCAACACACTGTAAATGTGGATGGTACGGGAAGCGAGCGATGAAGGTCCGGTGTTGGTGGCACGTTAAAAGCACCCAGCACACACTGTAAATGTGGTTGGCATTAGGAAGGGCATCCAGCTGTAAAAGAACCAAGCCAAATAAGACTGGAGCATGGTGCTGCCCCTCGGCTCGCCAGCTCCGATCGAACCGTCCAACCCATGTTTGCATGGAAAAACGGACGTTAAAGGATGATGATGATGATGATATATCCTTACACTACTATAACAAAGAATTTTATGTTACAGTCCCCTGAGTTTATGGGACTGATCAGCTAGTTAATAGATATCTCCAAAACACACACACACACACACACAAATCAACTAACATCCTTTTCACATTTGCAATTGGTAGCATTTGAAAACTTCATTTGATGAGATTACAAAAAAAAACAGGCTGGTATCATCATTACCATCATCATCGTCATCATCATCATCATCATCATCATCATCATCATCATCATCATCATCATCTTTTAACATCTATCTTCCAAGTTGGTGTGGCTTGGATGGTTAGACAAGATCAAGTGGGTCAGAAGACTGCATCATACTTCAATATCTGCTTTGGCATGGTTTCTACAGTTGGATGTCCTTCCTAATGCCAGCCATTTCTCAGAGTGTAACAGGTGCTCTTTCATGACACCAGCACTAGTGAGGTCACTATGCACCTTGCAAGACTAAGATCCTGTTCAACTGAATGAGGCTTCAATAGAGAGAGAGGCAGCTTTATTCTAGGTGATAAAAGGTTAGAATATGAAGGAAGAGATTGGAAAAAATTCCTTATTGGAGAGGAGATACATGGCAGCTTATATTACACAAGAATGGGTTGGAGTAATTAGTGGGGTGCTGGAAAGAGAGATAAAGATAGTGGCAACAAGGTACCAGGGTGGGCCCTAGGAAAATAAGAACAGGAAGGTTAAGTAGGTAGAGTTTGCAAGAGTGTGTGGAGAGAGTGACTGATTATTAGAAATGGAGTAGGGGTAAAATATACTGAATGTTAAATAAAAGATAGGGCAGGAGGGTTGATGATAAATATGAAGTAGATAGAAGGTAGGAGATATTAGATGATGACTAGAGATTGATGGGTATGTAGTGAATGGTGGAGGGGAAATCAATGATAAATATGAGTTTGAGGGAAGGTCAGGGAGAATAGGCACCATTCAGAACCTGCTCTCTCCAACCTACAGAGAAAGATGAAAGGAATGGATATTATGTGTGGGTAGGTGGGTTGCAAGAGTGTGAGTGGTGACAGATGGAGTGCATGGGGAAAGTGTGAGATGTATGGTGATATAAGCAAGGCTGGATTTATAGGGTGTGAAGGGGGCGTTTTCCCCAGGCCACCCTCGTTTTTTTGGGGTGGGGATGCTATGTAGAGTATGGAGCACTCAACATAGGAAGGCCCCATCTCCCAGCAATCTTGCATAAAGAGGCTCTCTTTCAATATACAAACATATCTTCATGTCTTAAAAAATGTAATGGATTCTCTTTTATGATTCTCCCCATTATCGACACCAATGATTTTCCAAGATATTAATTCTTTTGTATGAGGGATGTCCAAACTTGAAGTGCCCCGTGCCCTGCATAGTTTAAATCCGGTCTTAGATATAGGCAAATCAACAGGAAGTAATGAATCAGTGGAGAGGAGAAGGAGAGATAATTTAGTTGCATAGAAAGGTAAGGTAATTGATGTAAAATGTAAATGGAGAGCGACAATGTTATGAGACCAGGATGGATGTCAAGTGAAGTGGTTCTGGTATCACAGTAAAGATGATAACATACATAGTTCTGCCTCCATTTAATTAAAGCAGCAGAATACTGCAGTTAGGCAAGTGATTGAGAGATCACTGATAGAGAAATGAAGAGGTAGAGGGAAAAGCTTGATGAGGAAATTAGGCAAGAGGGTCCGCTTGTGTATATATACATCGTACTTCCAGAACTTCAGTTTCGTTGAGATGTGCAAGTTTTCTAAAGGACTGCATATTGTCAGCCATTATGGTCCTTCATCATATCCACCATGAGACTCAAGGTCCTGAGATCAGTATTCATTACATTGTCCCAAGTTTTTTCCTGAATCTCTCACTTCCACAAGTTCTATCTGCCTTAAGTAATTGGTTGAGAGCTACAGATACAAAAAGAAAACACCCAAACTTGATTTTATATGTCTTCTAGTTTTTTGGTTGTTTTTTTCAATTTTATTCTGAAATCAATTTTTGCAGACTACCTCGTTGACAAATAATGGTGACCTTCTCCTCATGGCTGGTAACTTCGATGGATATGTTGGGCAGCATCTAGGTGGCTTACATGGAGTGCATGGAGGTTATGGAGTTGGTTTTTGCAATGAGGAGGGAACCAGGTTGCTGGAGTTCTGTGATGCAAATGACCTTATGATCTGCAATACTAACTTCAGGAAACTAACCAATCACCTGTTCCCCTATCAATCTAGTGGACACATAAGCCAGATTGACAACATTCTCACCAGAAAACAGGAAAAATGATTGCTTATAAATGCAAAGACCTTCCCAGGTGAAGAGTGCACCCCTCAACATAGGTTAGTCATTAGTGGCTGGTGCAAAGTCCTTTCTAGACCTAAGGTGACATGGTGGTGGAACAGTGCAGTTGATAGGGCCATTGGAAGGAAGAAACGAGCCTGGAAGGACTGGAATAGTGGTGGTAGCAAGAAATAATATCAGATAGCTAGAAGGGAGGCTAGGAGACAGATATATTTAGCCAGCGAAGAAACATAAAGGAATAAGTTTGCCAATATTCTGCTGTGTGAGAAACAGAGGCTTGAGGTGTTTCGGATTGCAAGACAGCGTGTCAGAAAAAATCATCTTGTTGTAGGAGAGAAGTGTGTTTGCATAGATGATGGCTCACTTGCACTTAGTGATTCTGCAAAGAGGCTTGGAAATGCCACTATGAAAGGTTGCTAAATATAGAGAATGTATAGGAGGAGAGTCTGCCTAATATAGACCCAACAGAGGGACCAGCTATCCGAATCGAAAATAGCTTGGTAGATAAAGCAATTAAAGATATGAATACAGAGAAAGCCCATGGTCCTTCAGGAATTACCCCTGAGATGCTTAAAATATCTGGTGGAGTGAGATATGGCCTAGTCACCCGTATAGTTAATCAGGTTGTCCACAAGGGAGTCATACCCAATGATTGGTGCAGCAGCATTATAGTCAACTGCTACAAAGGTAAAGGTGATGCCTTAGACAGAAATAAATACAGACATATCAAATTGCTGGATCAAGTGATGAAAGTTAAAGAGCTCAACTAATTAGGAAGAAAGTTGGCCTGGATGGGATGCAGTTCAGTTTTGCATCAGGGCACAACTGATGTTATTTTCCTGGTAAGGCAACTGCAGGAGAAGCATTTAGCCAAGAATAAACCTCTGTACTTGTTTTTTGTTAACTTGAAGAAAGCCTTTGATAGAGTCCCCTTCTCCCTCATCTGGCAGTCTATGCAGAAGCTAGGGATAGGTGAGTGGTTGGTCAGAGCTGTACAAGCCCTGTACAGGTATGCTGTCAGTAAGGTGAGGGTTGGCAATGAGTATAGTAATGAAGTTAGTGTACAAGTAAGAGATCACTAAGGATTGGTTCTCAGTCTCATCTTGTTTACCAGGTCAAAACAGAGGAATTCAAGACTGGCTGCCTTGAGCTCCTCTATGCTGATGACCTTGTTCTTATTGCTGAACTAGAAAGAAAATTTCAGGAGAAAAAACAAGGTTTGGAATCTAAGGGCCTTAGAGTTAATTTAGCAAAGACCAAAGTCTTAGTAAGTAAGAAAACAGACAAATCACTGATCTATTCAGGGAGATGTCCCTACTCGATATGTCGGAAAGGGGTTGGTAAAAAACTCCATATGGTGTACTCAGTGCAAGCTATGGACACATAAGAGGTGCAGTGGTATCATGGGAAGGTTAACAGAGAAAGTAATCTTTGTGTGTGGCAGATGTGCGGGTGCAATAAACACTAAGAATGTACAGAGAAAAGACTTCGTCAACTGTCCAGGGACATCCTTAGAAGTAATAGATAGCTTCCATTACCTAGGCGATAAAGTTAGCAGTGGAGGAGGAAGTTCTGAAAGTATAGCTGCTAGAATAAGAATGGGCTAGGCAAAGTTCAGAGAGCTACTACCTGTGTTGGTAACTAAGGGCCTCTCCCTCAGAGTGAAAGGCAGATTGTATGATGTCTGTGTACATATAACTATGCTGCATGGCAGGAAGCATGGGCTATGACTACAGAGAACATGCAAAGGCTTGACAGAAATGAAGCTAGTATGCTCTGCTGGATGTGCAATGTCAGTGTGCACATATGACAGAGTGTAAGTGTATTTAGAGAAAAATTTGGTGTAAGAGGTATCAGATGTAATGTGCAAGAAAGCAGACCGTGTTAGTATGGTCATGTGATGTGTATGGACAAAGACAGATGCATAACGAAGTGCCAATCTCTAACTGTGGAAGGAACCTGTGGAGGAGGTAGACCCATGAAGACATGGGATGAAGTGGTGAGAAAGGATCTTCAGACATTGAGCCACACTGTGGAGATAACAAGGGACTGAGACTTCTGCTGTGCTTGAAAAGACATGTCAAGCTATGTAAAATCGCAACCATCCATACATACAGGCATGTCCTTTATGCCATGCTCACCAATCCCTCTCTCAGCAGAAAGGCCTTTGTCTTGTGAGCTCACAGGTGCTGGTGCCACATAAAAAGCACCTATTTTGGTGTCTCATAAAAAAGCACTTGTGTCAGTGCCATGTAGAAAAGCACCCATGCCAGTGCCATGAAGTAAAAGCACTCATACCAATGCCACGTTATGAGCACTTGTGCCAACACCAGGTTGAAAGCACGCATGCTGGCTCCATGTTGAAAGTACTCATGCCAGCGCCATGTTAAAAGCATTCATGTCAGTGCCATGTTATAAGCACTCGTGCCAGCTCCACGTAGTAAGCCCCCAAATACACCCTGTAAAGTGGTTGGCATTAGAAAGGGCATCCAGCCAGAGAAACCATGCCAAAACAGACAATTGGAGCCAGAGCAGCACACCGGCTGACCAACTCCTGTCAAAACGTCCAACTCATGCCAGCCTGGAAAACGGATGTTAAATGACGATGATGATGATGATGATGATAAGTGTCCTTGACTTCACACCAGCTTCGTCATTTTTATTTTCTCTTTAAAAATATGAAACTTTATCCCTACCAAGATAAAGCAGGAAGAAAACTAAGGTTTTTCCTTACTAATTTCCAACAATAGGCTTAGGCATGAGTGTGTGGTTACAAAGCTCAGTTCACAACTATGTGATTGTGAATTCAATTACCGTGTAGTATCCTGGCTGGTGGCAGGAGCAGCAGAAATGATGATGATGATGATGATGATGATGATGATGATAGTGGAGCAACGTGTGTTTACAAAATGTAACTAGATTTTGACTTCATTGCAACAACAATTTCTGATAAGGTCATTGACAGCTATTAGAATCCTTTAATGTCATGTGCATGGCTCATGAACAATACAAATACAAAAATGATATCATGATAAGATTAAAATATGTTGCTTTGAGTGTAACATATCAAGTGGCAGATATTGAAAGTTTATCTTTGAAAAAGACTTAAATTCTGGTTGTAAAAATAGTGAAGAAAATCCTTTTGTTCCTAAGCTTCCCAAAATACACTGAGTTATTAGTAATATCAGCAATTCTGACATTAATATGAAAAGAAACATGATAGGGAATCGTGGTGTAGGGAATACAAAAGTGAGTAAGGGAAATGACGTCCCTTCAAGAAGCTGTGGAATGAAGGTGACCAGAAGCTAGGGTAAGTGACGGCAGTCCAAGCAGCAGCAGGGTAAAGGGAACCTTTTCCCTTGGGGCAGTGGTCAGCATTGAACGTGTGTGTGTGTGTGTTTGACAGGTGTCAACTGGCAGCAGTTCTTGAGTGAAATGGGTCACATGGAGTACTACAGTGCAACGTGTTGGCAGATACCTGTGATCTGATGCCGATTGCATCTCAGGGTAAGTGCAAGCTTTGTTTGTGCCCTACAACTACAAGCTATTTCGGCACCGTGAAGATATACAAGTTATTTATTTTTTTAAAAATTTGTGTTGTTATTATTCGTTTCTCGCTCCTGCATTTCAATTGCTGACACGCATGATGGCTATGAAAATCAGTATTGAGACCATTTTCTGAAGAAAGTGATGTGGTGACCTGGATAAAGAAAGTGAAACTTGTGGTGAGGCTGCAGGGTATTGGAGACATCGCTAGCCTTATGCCTCTGTACCTAGTGCCCTAAACCTATATTTAGAAATGGATGAGGCGGATCAGGTGAAGGTAGAGAAGATTGAAGAATGCCCCAAAGATGTGTATACAGAAGGGCCATTTAAAGCGTATAGCAAGCTTGAGAGAGTGAGATGGACAGGCCAGCAAGTAGACGACTATGTAAGTGAGATCAGGAGGTTGGCAGGGATAGCAGTGTTTACAGGAGCAGCGATCGAGCAGACAGGGAAGTTGATGTTTGTGACCAGACTCCCTGAGGCTATAGAAGGAAGCGCGATGCCAGGGCTCAGGCTCGATAGAGAAAAAGCGGGTAGGCTTGTGTTTCACAGAGGAAACAAGATCTTGGCCCTGAATCAGGATATGAATAGGTGGGGGCTGTTCTCGATGTGTGGGAAGCTGGTGGGATACTACCCTGTCATGGGATGGCTCTGAATAGCATGTAGCTATATCAAAAAGTGAGCCGAAGATGTGAACTGGGGCAATAAGGTGGTAGAAAAGACCATTTTGATGATGCAAGATGTCCTGGAGAGAGTGTGAGCAGAAGATCTGGTGAAGGGCAGCTGGTATGTGCCTCATACAAAAAAGGGATCGTATGGTGTGACACAAGTAGTATAGCATTGGGAGTCATTCTGGAAATAGATGTCGAGGTGGAAGATGCAGCATGGCTCCGGAAGAAGGTCGATTACAACCATATCAATGTAGCTGAACTGGACACAGTGTTAAAGGGCATGAATCTAGCACTGCGATGGGGACTGCGAGCTGTCAAGATTCGGACCGATTCTGCTACAGTGCAGGGGTGGGTGGCATCGGTGATTACCAACCAGAAGAGAATCCACGCAAAAGGGGCTGCAGAAATGGTGATTAAGTGATGCCTGGGAATTCTGAGGGAGCTAGCGACCAAGTTCAGCCTGATGCTCCACGTGCCTTCAGAGAAGAATAAGGTGGACATTCTAACTAGAGTAAAGAAGCACTGGTTGGAAATGACGGAGAATGTTCCGAGCGAGGTAGCTGCAGTTTGTCAACTGTTTGTCAACCAGAACTGAGGAAGCTGCACAACAAGGACGTTGTTTTTGGCCAGGACAGTTGACCCCGATGTCATCAGGGAGAGCATTCGGAAGGTAGTTGGGAGTTGTGACAGGTGTCAGTCCATCAACCCTGCATCGAGTGTACACGAAAAGGGAATGATTCGAGTAGAGGAAGACTAGAAGAGGCTAGCAATAGATGTGATGCACTATCAGGGAAGGGTATATCTTTCAATGGTTGACTGTGGACCAGGGCGATTAGCAGTATGGAGAGAGATTAGGACAGAGACTGCAGCTGAAATTGCAAAAGTGCTGAATGCAGTGTTCTTGGAAAGGGGGCCAGTAGACAAGCTGTTGATGGACAATAGCACAGTTTTTTGTTCAGAGCAGCTGAGGGAGATGCTCGAAAGATGGAACACTAGACGTTTCTTCAGAGCAGTGTAGAGGCCCAGTGGAAACGGGATAATGGGACAACACCATTGTACGATCAAATCTATGGCTGAGAGGGGACGAATCTCCCCTATGGCCAACTTAACATGGCAAAACGAAAATACTGCTATTTTAACCCCAGGAAAGCGCCCTTTCCAGCTGGTTAATTAGTGCGTCCAGCGCACTCATGTATTGCAAAGAGGACGTAACTCCTGTCGGATTTTGATCTTATTAGATCGTTATCAGTGATGGATACTCGTCACCGGTTATGACGTGGTAAGTTGGCCTTTGATATTAATACTCTGTATTCATACTGCATTTATCTGTAATATATATTTTTTGGCAAACTCTGTGCCAATTGCTACATGCTAATTGCAAATATCAGTGGAAGATGTTACACTGAATTTACATATATTGCAACGAGTGGAATTGAGTGTCATAAACGTTGACGAGTATCCATCACTGATGATGATCTAATAAGATCGAAATCACCTGATATGGTTGTCTCTGAACCGAGTTGTGACAGAAGTTACCTCCTCATTGCAATACACGAGTGCGTGGGATGCACTAACTGACCAGCTGGAAAGGGTGCTTTCCTGGGGTTGAAATAGCAGCATTTTCGTTTTGCCATGTTAAGTGGGGCCTTGGATATTAATACTATATATATATATATGAACGTTATAGTTCGCTTGAAGCATTGTAGTAAACAGAAGAGTAAGAAAATAATAAAGCTTCTGACAATGCAGATAGATTTACAAAAACCTTTATATATTTCAAGCGCAAAGGCGCATCCTCTGAAGAAAACATTTATACAAGCATGTATGCAAGTGTGCATGTGTGTGTGAGTGAGAGAGAGAGAGAGAAAGAGAGAGAGAAAGAGAGAGGGGGCAGGCAGACAGACAGACAGACAGACAGACAGGCAGGCAGACAGGCAGGCAGGCAGACAGACAAAAATTTAGATTAGCTGCTAATTTTCAGGTTTCAATGATATATAAGTGTTCGGCCCAAAAGAAACGGAACTTTTAGAACGGCGCACCCACCAGCTCATACAGATTGCTCCCGACAGAAACGTTGTGTATAGAAAATACTGATCTTCAGTCTAATAATTGTTTTGTTGGTTTTTTTAAATTTTATTTTAGCACTAAATCAGAAATTTTGAAGGGACTGGATTAATCGATAACATCAGCCCCAATACGCGATGGCATTTTTATTTTGTCACCTCGGTTTGATGAAAGGCAATTATGACATCGGCGGGATTTGAATCTTCAACATAAAAGGTCAGAACAAATATCGCAAGGCATATTCCCGATGTTCTAACGATTCTGCTACTTCGCCGTCCTTCAGTCCAATAATTGCCACATTACCGCACTTCAGTTAGTTATCAGTCATATTCAGTTCGATTGGCATTTGGAATAGTTGTTAATTAATTTTGCACAGTGAAAAATTAGGATGAACAACGTGTTTGTGAAAAATTATATTTTTAATTCGGAAAACCCGTTATTGAGTATTTTATAATGTTTTCATGGGCTCACAGAAGGATTGTTTGAGGTATAGACAACACACGTATAGTACTAGATTTTGAAATTGGAAAGAACATCCGCCAAAGTCAATCTAAGGTTTAGACGAGCTCTACGAAAACAGATGAAGAATAATTCGCGAATTTGCGTGTTGTGGTCAGTGGAAATCATTGCCCGACTCACCGTGAAGTTTCCAAAGAAGTAGACTTCTAAAACTGGATTTTAAATGAAAACTTTCAGATGCATTGTGTTGCCAGAAAATTTCTGCCGCATCATTTGCGTGATCATACGATCAATGAAGAGTTCAACTTGGTTGTCCTGAGGCGTATGGGAGAGGCATGGTGCGGGAAGGGGTCTGAAGCATTGAGAAAGCTTAGATGTTTTATTATCCGTAACGTTTCTATAAAACGAGACGCTTCTTGTTCCCAGGTATCCTACTTTGAGGATTCAACTAATTGCAAATTATTACTGTTCCCTACGTTAGAATCGACCCTGAAATATTGAAAATTTCAAACGAAAGTAGAGATCGAGAGGAGGTGCAAAAAAGGAAACTGGCAATTTAAGAAGTAAAAGTTTTGTCCTTCACACTTATGTTTCTGATAATTCCGTTACTCCATGAAATAATATTAAATACAATATAATGGATATGAGTGAAATACCAGTCAGGTACTAACAACACATTATCACATAAACACACCACACTACACGCATGTATGCTTATCAGCTATATACATGCACACACATACATATATTTTTGTATATATATATATATGCATATATGTATATACATATATACATATATATACACACACATATATATATATTATATATATATATATATGTATCTTTTTATCTTTTATCTTTTACTTGTTTTAGTCATTAGATTATGGCCATGCTGGGGCACTACTATGAGTAATATTTAGTCGAATGACACGACCCTAGTACTTTATTTTCTTTTAAGCCAGGTACTTATTCTATGGGACGTTGTTGCTGAACCACTAATTTACGAGGACGTAAACACACCAACACCGTTAACAAACGGTGGTGGGGAACAAACACAGACACAAAGACACACACACACACAGACACACACACACAGTTTCTGTCTACCAAATCCACTCACAAGGCCTTAGTCAGCTCGAGGCTATAGTAGAAGACACTTGCCCGAGGTGGCTGGGAAGCTAACCTCTTACCACGTCTGCACTTATATATATATATATATATATGTGTGTGTAAGTGTGTGTGTGTGTGTGTGTGTGTGTGTGTGTGTGTGTGTGTGTGTGTGTGTGTGTGTG
>JAOPUL010005356.1:27559224-27570497 GCA_027564515.1 Octopus rubescens
ATAAATACGACAGACTTCTTTCAGTTTCCGTCTACCAATCCACTCACAAGGTGCCGCTCAGTGGAACTGAACTTGGAACTATGTAGTTGGGAAGCAAGCTTACCACACAGCCACAACTGCGCCTATAAATTTAATTAATTTCTTTAAGGACTTCTAACAAGAACTTATCAAAGTACCAAATATACTTTTAAAATAAAACCCTACAAAGGAGAGAGAAAACGCCAAATATGCTGTATAATTAAAGATGCGCATGTCTCACATTGGTTAATGAATCACGGAGAAAGATCCCGCTGAGAATATTTGTTTACATATGCATGTTGTACATACGAACATACATCTTAACATGTAAATATCGCTATTCCAAAAGTCCTTTTATTACAATATTCATAGTAAAACTGTGATTTCCATAAAGGTTTCCCTGGTTTCCATCGTTATTTACAAGTATCTTAAGATTTCCTTTTTTATTTAAGCAACCTTTCAGTTCGTTCACATAAATATGTAAAATATTTATTTGTTCAATGAATAATAGATACAGGTACAAATTAATATAATGAATACAGTTGATTCTTTGGAATCAATAGAACAGGGGGAAAAAAACCATAAAAAAGGGGGGCAGCGTATCCTGCGGGCGTTGCCGCGGAGAATAGCCAGCGGCACTCACTGCAGTAGTCACTCCACCTAGCTGGACTCATTTCTCCTGCGGGCCGCAGCTATCCCTGTTTTGCGGAGGAAGTCAGTGATACGAGAACCAAGAACACCAGACGTCTCGACGGCTACCGGCACGAACTGATAGCGGCCGGCCAAGCTCCTGTACTTGTTGACCTTCCTCTTCTCCGTGTTGCGGGCTGCGTCACCGGGGTTTGGGGCAGATGCCGCGAAGTTGGTGCCGAAGAACGTGTCGCTGTACGTCGCTGTTTTTCGTTTAAGAAAAAAAAAAAAACTCCCAATAAAGTGGGAATAACTCTAACAATCCTATTAGTAAATATAAAATTACCGAAACGAACATTATTCGAATGGTCGGGGACCTGCTATGATTTAGTGTGTGTGTATAGATATTATACACACAAACATACACATACATGCACATTAATTCAGTTTTGTACGTCCCCAGTCATTCGAATAGCGTTCGTTTTGGTATATATTATAGAATTTATATATATATATATATATCAAAGTAGTTGCTTATCTTTCTATAACTGAGAATTTAAATTAGGCCACAAGCTTTGCTTACCAAATCACACTTTTGCATATACATATACATGAGAATGCACTCCTGAGATATAGTCTGCTTGTAAAATTTGAACCGGAAATCTCCATCACGTGACCTGAGGGGTGGAAACGACATGCTGATGTCTTTCTGATTAAGATTGTGTGTTTGAAAGATGTCTATTATAAAAGTTGTAGGGACAGGACTGGGTGGAAACATCGATAGAACCTTGTTTGTCGGACCAGTTATACCACCCGAGATCCGTTCTATGACTAAAATTATATCGGATATCGATAAAAAGAATTTTCGCAAAATTTTACATTCTGTTGTTTCTGGTTTCACATTTTCGGATAATTTAAAAGATGAAAGTTTATTTTTGGAAGAAAACTCAAAAGAACGTATCCAGTTGGATTTTAAACAATTAAGTTCAAATAAAATTGACGAAGAAGGATTACGGATTATTCACACAGGGCTTCACACTCTGTTGTCATGTGCGTTCAGGAAACCAAGTGGAGCTTTAAAGGTTGATGTATTTAAAGAGGATTTAGCTGAACTGAACATCCCTTCTGACTTTATAAGTGATTTAGAAACTGTTGTGTACGGAGCTAAAAGATCGGAAATTGACACATCTATGTTGGCTTGCAGACCTTCGTTACCTAAATTAGAATCTTTCAGGTGGCGAGTGGACACTACAATATCCACTAGCGTGCTTAACCGAGTTTTAGAACCGTATCTCTTTGTGGAACTAATTTTAAGTAATGGTGAAGTTTCAACCTTCGAGGTACCATTGACTAAATTTCAAGAACTCCGATACAACGTTTCGTATGTTTTAAAAGAAATGGAAGCTTTGGAGAAAAAAAGTATTTTAAGATTAGCAGATTAAATTGTAAACGTTTATTCAATTGGTAATTTATATTTAAAAGAAAAATATTTTCTTTTCTATTCTGCTTATCAAATGTATAATGTTTGTGTTTTATATATAATGAGATGAGCATCTTAAAATCAATTCAGTTATATTTTGAAATAACAGGAGATATAATCAAAATATTTGTATGTTGGCTTTTGTTACATTCGTGTAGTTTAAATAGTTCAATATTTCACTAAAGGATATTTAAGACTCCCTTATTGAAAACTCTTGATTTAATAAAAACTGTTTTATTTTGTTTTTGTATTTAGCATCAAGACCTTCTCGAGATACAACAAAAAACTATTCGAGTTTGTCATTAAAAAAACATTCTGCATTGTGTATCGATAGGATTAGGGGTTATGTATGTGGAGGAAATGCATTCCAAATTATGATAATAACATTTAGAGTTCCTGGAAAAACATTTGACGTTTAGGGGTTTAGATAAACGCCCATTAAGAGTCAGGGCTGAGGGGCGGCAACTTCGGGAGCAATGCATCTGTTTCCTGCTTTTGTTATGTTTACAAACGGATCTCGTGAATTTAGGGCACTGAACTGCGAGATTGCCGGAATTACTGTCGATATTTTCAATTGTTTAAAATGAATTTGCATTTCTTGCTCTTACAATTAAATTCATAACAACGAAGAAACCTTTTCGTTTTCACGACTTATTTATCTGTCTTTGCTTTGAAATCTACTATTATATCTTGTATCAATCATTAGACTGCGGCCGTGCTGGAGCACGACCCTGAACTTTTTAGTCGAACAAATCGACCCCAGTACTTATATTTTTTAAACCTGGTACTTATTCTATTGGTCACTTGTGCTGAACCGCTAAATTACGGGGACGTAAACACACAAACACCGGTTGTCAAGCGGTGGTTGGAGACAAAGACACACATATATTTATATATATGACAGGCTTCTTTCAGTTTCCGTCTACCAAATCCACTTACAAGGCTTTGGTCGAGTCGAGGCTATAGTAGAAGACACTTGCCCAAGGTGTCACGCAATGGGACTGAACCCGGAACCATGTGGTTGTGAAGCAAACTTCTTACCACACAGTCACACCTATTATCAATATGCACCAGACTAAACAGCAAAAGCTATTTAGTCGCATCCTTAAATGGCAGTGCCCCAGCATGGCCACAACCTCAGGTTTTTTATTCAATCAAAGAATAAATATCATTAATTAAAAAAATAAAAATAAATAAGGTATTGTACACAATCTTTGAATTTAATATACTGTTTTCACTTTTTAGATTTCCTTTCTGCTGGGTTTTTCCATAATCTTTATCTTTCATTTTATCTCGCACCGCTTGTAATTGCTTTATTTCATGGCCTTTGCTGTTTCCATAATATAAAAGTTCTTGGATTTGCTATAAATTACATTTGGTTTTTGATCACAAAATGAAAGTGGATATATTGACACTATTCGGCAATGTTAAGACAGATATGTCAAATAAGCAACCCACCCACGGGTATTTTAAAATCTTTTTCTCTATAATCTTTGGAGGATATTTCACATTTAAATTTATGGATATACGATTTTGAGGAAAAGTTTTTCAAAATTTCAATTTCTTAAAAATCTCTGTAACTGAAAGAATGCATAAGCCTGGTGGTAGTTGAGCATATTTGCAAAATATTATTCCATATATTCTCCAATTATTCATTTTGATTTGTTCTTCCATTTAGAATCTGGTGGACATTCCGGGGAACAAGGATTTGGGGGCAGAAATATTTTTAAAAAATTCTTTCATAATCAAATTTCCATTGTATGAAATGCAGGAATATTTAAAAGAAAAAAATCCACCCAATTCCTTACCCTTCTCCTTCCTTATCATGTAGTGATAGCTATTCCAAAAGATCACCTCGAACCTTGACTGTGTGGTTTCAGATTCGATCGCATTGTACAACACCTTAGGCAAGATCATAAACTCAGGTTGACCAAATCCTTGTGAGTGAAATTTGGTGGTTGTTATTTAACTATAGATCAAGCCTGATCAAGCAGACCCATGATGGAAAGCATTCCAGTCATGACTATCCAGTCTTTTTCATGATTACATCGTGTTCTATGATCTTATATAGGATAATAAGGTGTCATATTAGGGGAAGCCTGCTAGAAATAGCAATCAAATCTTAATTAAATATCACTCTAGTACCTTAGGTAAAGAAAAATCGCATTGGTTACCCCATAAAAATGCAATGGTCCTGGCTGGAATGACTTGGCTCATGGACCTGCTCAATCATGCTTGACCTCAGGCTAAATTTCTTAATTTTAAATTAACAAACAAGCAAAAGCATGACTCTGTGGTAAGAAGTTTGCTTCCCAACAACATGGTTCCTGGTTGTTGCATGAAGATGAAAGTAACAGACACTTGAAGTCAAGAAAGAGGCACTCAAAGGTCTGTGTTGTCTTATCAAAGTAGAATTAAGTGATTTGTAGAATATAGGCTTCAGTTCAGTAGAAATTTAACAAGCAATGCATACTTTCTTGATATCTTCAAGAGAGCCTGGTAAATTTTAATCAAAATTGATTATTCTTGTGATACAAGGATGACAGAGATGAACAACAGACTCAATAATGTATCAGCCAAAACATTCTTTCTGGATGAGTAGATTATATTATGCTGGTAATAAGTGAGTTTAATTCTCCATCCATTGTTCTTGAGTTTTACCACATTAATTGTTGTCAGATGTGAAACTAACTGATTACTGGTACTTTATGAGAGTGAAATGCTTCTTTCTAGATTGCAGTGCTTCTGTTTCTTCTTCTTCCTCATTTAACATCCGTTTTCATGCTAGCATGGGTTGGATGGGTTTTACCTAATGGCTCTTCTCCAGGCCTCTCAATCTTGTGCAAGGCCTGGTCCTAATCTCAACTTCCTAAGGTCATACCTAACTAACTGGGTCCATGTTTTACATGGTCTACCCCTCCCTCTAATTCCGTCAACCTCAATAAACCTAGATCTGCTGACTGGATTTACATTTTCCATCCTTTCAACATGTCCATACCATCTTAATCTATTCTGGCGTATGTATATTAATAAATATAATTGTGGCAGAGTGCAAATGAAAATCATTCTTGTATCAACTTATAAAATACAATAACTGAACAAAAATTATCAATTTCACTTTATCACCAAACTCTTAGGTATATGCATGTATCTATATGTGCGACATTCCTACATGACAACCAACAATAAAAATAAAAAACATGACAGGCTTTCATATATAGATTGTCAACATCATCATAGTTTAAAGTCCATTTTTCCATGCTTGCATGGATTGGATGGAATTAATTGAGGTAGATTTTCTATGGCCAAATGCAACTTCATGTCACCAACCCTTACCTGTTTCCAAGTTTGATAATATTCTCTTATGGCCAGGTGCTTTTTCACAGATTAGAAATAAAGGATACCACTTGTACAACAGTGATGTTCATTGACAACAATCGTGTGATGTCAAGACAAGAACATGCACACACTACACATACATGTATATATATATATATATATATGATGAGCTTCTTTCTGTTTCCAACTATTAAAGTCCAATCATAAAACTGGTTAACCCAAGGCTATAATAGAAGATACTTGCCCAAGGTGCCATGCAGGGAACTGAACCCAAGACCATGTAATTAGGAAGTAATCTTCTTAACCACATACGCCTCCACTTGTATGAATGTGTGTGTGTGTGTAAATTAGTAAGTGCAATGTAATAGGGGGAACTAACTCTCATCCCCGAAAGAAAGTAGGGACTCATGAGAATTAATAAAAAGAAAAGATTTCCTTCTACTCATTACATTTGGAGCCAATATAGAAGCCTCTACACTTTGATAGGCAAGTTCTTTCTAGCAATGGACCTTATGAAATGTTGTTCATCATAAATTTGATTGTACCAGTAAAAAAGTAAATTAACAAACATTGTATGTAGAAAGAAAGTGTGAGTAAATGAGAGATAACTTTTTGAGAGTGCAGCTTAAAAGAATACATTAAAGAATTGTAATGAGAAATTTATATTTATATATAACCGTTACATTATACATGGAACACAAAAATTCATAAGGGTGTCTTCCAACCCATACCAGCATGGAAAACAGATATTAAATGATGATGATGTATGCATAATACCCAATGCCTTGGCCTGTAGTATGTGAACACTCAATTTGTTAAAAACAGCAGTTAAATCTTCTTGAATCCATGCCCTCATGTCTTACAAAAATAACATTGGATAATGTAGTTTATGGTATACTATACCTGAATAGAAAGACAAATGGTTACAGCTGGAATAACTTTCAGGGATGACTTGGAGACAAGTTCACTAAGTGGAATAAGTTTGTTTACCATGAGGCTGTAAATCTCTCTGCACCTATCATTATTCCCCACAATGATTTCTGCACTTTCCCTGCTTAGATGAAATAATCCTCCTTTAATGTGCTCTTTCTTTAGTGAGTTCGATAAGCTAAACACTTGTGTGACCAGGGACCATGATGCACTCCAGTTACACAAAGCTCTTTGAGGGTCATAGGTTTTCCCAGAATATTGAGCCTACACCACAATTGTGTGATTATTATAACACCATTGGCACCCTCTCATTATCTAGAGATAAACACACTGTCCTCGTTTTATACATAAACACTTTCCATTTAGCTTTGAAATCCACTTCTATCATGTGCAGCACTTCTTGCCATTTCTTTGACATCTCTATCATTATCATTAGCCCACACATTTCTATCTCTGTACATTACAAACCCTTGACTCTCGCCCTAACTTCAACACTTCTCACTAAAACTACCATCTCCATGACAATTTTTTAAATCTATAAAACAAAGAATCAGATCGATTTTCTTTCCAAATCAGAAGAAATTTATTTGTTTCTCATTAGGTTACCCTGTACTACCAATGAACATCTCATACATTCCATTAACAGAGCCTCAGCAATTTGCTACCATCTTTCACATTACTAGCCTTGCATTCAGAAGCTCACTTCTATTCTTGCAACTCCCATCTCAAGACATTCAAATGCTGTTACTCCACATGCAACACTTTCCTCATCTCCAATACCTTCATAACAGGTTCCCAAATTCAAGTCCAAATCACTGACCACTTTCACTGCTCTTCCTCCATTATCTACTAATCACCTGCAAACTATAATCAGTCATTATCTAAGTGATATCTTCACAAACACCTCAACCTGAGAACCCAAATCCATAGCTTGCCAATTCAGCTCACTAGGTAACTAACTCCTTGAACCATTTGTCAGTTTCTGTAGTCATCTAACACTTCAGAAGCATACATAGAGAATAGCAATCATTTTCACTATCCACTAAATTTCTTTGGGCAGCATTGTTATGCATGGCTTGCACTGGTCTAACAGCCCTTCTATGAACACTTAGTTTTCTTAGAGACCACCAGACTACAGAGTATGATACTTTGAAAATGCCTTCTCCAAACATTAAGTACAGTGCAGACATGATTGTGTGGTTGAGAAGCTTTCTTCCCAACCATGTGGTTTTGGGTTTATTCCCACTACATGGCACTTTGGGCAAGTGTCTGCTATAGCCCCAGGTTGACCAAAGCCTTGTGAGTGGATTTGGTAGACAGAAACTGAAAGAAGCCTATGGTGAATATGTATGTATGTATGTATGTATGTATGTATGTATGTATGTATGTATGTATGTATGTATGTATTTGTCTTGTCTTAACATTACGAGATAGTTGAAGCAAGTATTTACATCATTCATTTTCCATGAAAATATACCCAGTCTTGGGAAAATATTACCTTACTTGGAAACAGGTGAGGTCTGTGAACAGGAAGGGCATCCTGCCATAGAAAATCTACCTCAAAAAATTCTACCTGACCATGCAAGCATGGAAAAGTGAATGTTAAAAATGATAATGGCACACAACTTTCTTGACTATTAATCCACTACACTACTTATTCCATTATTTCTCTTTTTAGTTGATAATTAATAAACAATAAATTTATCATAGTACAAGCTCATCCATTTATCTATAATACATCAGTTTGGTTAACTGTACACAATGTAGATAATATCCTGAAATCTGAATGTATAAAATAAAACATTAGTTTCACCAACTATGTGGCAATGAGGTCTTTAAGTAATGAAATATGGAGAGGTCCCACTGACTTGTGTCATCATAACTCAATCTGTAGTGTAATCTTTACAGTACAGTATTTCTCCAGTTTGCAATGGTTCCAATATTGTAAGGTTACAAGTGAATGTTTTTGCTACAAAACTGCAAACTTTTTTCCTATAATTCAGTAATTTCAACTGGGTATCACCACCATCTAAAAGACTGACAAATATGCACACATACACAGTCTTGTCCTAACATCATTAACTCATTTCAAACTTACACAATAGTGTGTTTGTAAATCTCTGTAATAAACCTGAAAGAATAATAACTATAATGCACTCACTAGATCCATTTTGACCATCCTAGACAACAATATCACCATTTTTCTCATTATTTTAATGTATGTTTTTCAGTGCAAATACAAGTCAGATGGGTTCAAAACAACAAATATCGTCATTCTGTCTGATATTATATATGAAGGCTAATGTTCTCAGATCTTAAGTCTTCCTACATTTTTTGATTGATAAATTCCAAACCAGAATATACATGAGACACATGAAAGTATGTGTACAAGGTCTGTTATATATTATTATCATCATGTTAGGAAGGGCATCCAGCCATAGAAACCAAACCAAAACAGATTGGAGTCTGGTGCAGCTCTCCACTTTACCAGTTTCCAGTCACACTGTCTAACCCAAGCCAGCATGGAAAACGGATGCTAAATGATGATGATCATCATCATCATTCATCATTCATCATCATTTTAACTTTTACTTTTCCATGCCTGTACGGGTCAAATGGAATTCACTGAAGCAGATTATATGACTGGATGCCTTTCCTTGCACCAACCCTCACTTGTTTCCATGCAAGGTAAAATTTCTCCATAGCCAGATACACTTTCACAGAAGATTAGAAATGATCAACACTGCTTGTATGATAATTACACTATTTACAACAATTAAGTGATGTGACGACAAGGAGACACAAATACACACTTAGATATATATCATTCATTAAACATTCGTTTTCAATGCTAGCATGGGTTACATGGTTCATCAGGGTCCAAGCCAGAGGACTGCATTAAGTCCCAATGTCTGTTTTGGTGTGATTTCTACAACTGGATACCCTTCATAATACCATCTACTTTAGTGTACCTCGTGTGCTTTTTTGCAGCACCGGCACCATTATGAGCTTTTAGTTTCCATCAACTAAATCCATTCACAAAGCTTTAGTTGGCTAAGGCTACTGGAGTTCTGTGATGCAAATGACCTGATGATCTGCAACACCTTCAGGATACCAACCAGTCATCTGCTCACCTATCAGTCTGGTGGACATACATGCCAGATTGACTACATGGAAGTTCCTGTGGGACAACTTACTGAGAGCTACAGACCAAATCTGTGGCTGGTGCAAAATCCTCATCAAGCTGAGAGTAACATGATGGTGGAACAAGGAGGTAGACTAAGCTATAAAAGCAAAGAGACAGGTTTGGAAAGATTGGGGAAATGGTGGTAGTGGAGAATTATATCAGGTAGCCAGAAGGGAAGCTAGGTGACAGGTTTACATAGCAAAGAAAGAAGCAGAAAGAAGGAAATTTGCCAATGTTCTACAGCGTGAAGATCAGAGGCATGTGGTGTTCTGGATTGCAAAGCAGTGTATAAGAGAAAATATTTTGTAGGTGAGAAACGTGTGTGAATGGTTAATGGTATGCTTACATTTAGTGATTCTGAGAAGAAAGAGGAATAGAAATTCCACTGTGAAAGGTTGCTAAATGTGGAGAATGCATGATAGAAGGAGAGTCTTCTTAATATGGACCCAACTGAAAGACCAGCCATCAGAGTTGACAGCAGTATGAAAAATAAAGCAATTAAGGATATGAAGACATGGAAAGCCTCTGAATCATCAGGAATCACTGCTAAGATGCTAAAAATATCTGGTGGAGAAGTATACAGCTTAGTTACCCATATAGTCAATCAGGTGGTACAGGTGTCATACCCAATGACTGGTGTAGCAGCATTATAGTTAGCAGCTACAAGGATAAAGGAGATGCCTTAGATAGAAACAATTACAGAGATATCAAACTGTTGGACCAGGTCATGAAAGTTACTGAGAGAATTACAGCCCAATTGATTAGGAATAGAATTAGACTAGTTGAGATGCAATTTGGTTTTGTGCTAGGGAGGCATCTTTCTAGTGAGACAGCTGCAGGACAAGTATCTAGCTAAAAGTAAACCATTGTATTTGACATTCATCAACCTGGAGAAAGCTTTGACAGAGTCCCTCGCTTTGTTATCTGGTGGTCTCTAAGGAAGTTAGGAGTAGACGAATGGCTTGTTAGAGTCATATAGGAGTGCTGTCATTAGGGTGAGGGTCAGCCATGCAACTCAAGGCAACCCAACGCAACAGGGGCAACCTTAGGATCATGGAGGCTCTCCTCATCAACAAATGAAGACCAGCCATTAACAACAGGAAGGAACTACATGAAGCAGACTGGTTGCTATAACAACACCAGTCTGTGCATTTCACCTTCCTGGAAATGGGGTCATAACCCCAAAATATTGAAATACACGGTAAACTGCAACTAAAATTTTTTTTCTTTTCCTTTTTGTAGTTTAATTTGTACCTTCTTGCATTGTTCTGGCTTTACACAACAAATCTCTTTAATATATATATATATATATATCCCCATGCCAGCATGGAAAATGGACGTTAAAGAATGATGATGATGATGATGATATATTGGTTAGTTGTTCATATATCCAAAAAAGAGGCACACTCTAAAACATTAGACCAGTAATACTTAGAAGTTTGTTTGTTATGGCCGGTCAGACAGTGACCATTGGTTTCGCACCTATAAAGCGCTTAGAGTATAGGTGACTCATCAGGCAAGTCGCCTATACAGCTAAGTGCTTTATAGGTGCAGAACCAATGGTCACTCTGACCGGCCATAATAAACAACCTCCTAAATATATATATATAATAAAAAAATAAATGGGCGATCGACTTTCGTCAGATCGGACCTAGGAAACAATGTTTTCCACTGGTCTTTCAATTGCTA
>JAOPUL010005356.1:27680598-27701906 GCA_027564515.1 Octopus rubescens
GTCCAATGACTAAACCCTTTCAATTAGTGCCCTAGATTGATAGATACACTGAAGATAGCACACACACACACACACAATTTGAATGAATAAATGGTGTAAGGGTGATAACTATGGAAAACAGTGAATGTATAGAGAACAATTTCGTTTTTTCTCCATCAACACGTCAGATTTCGAAAATTTCATGTGTCTAAAATCATCGACAGACCATAAGAGATGTATGTTGGAAGTTTAATCAAAATTGGTCTGGTGGTTCTCAAGTGATGCACGTATACACACACACACATTCTCTATTAGCATTCGATACACTTGGGGTACTTAATATCCGTAAATTGTTCATGTTAATTATAAATATATTCACAAAATATTTTGTGGGATTCAACTTGAATAATTGAGAACATCACACAGGATGCTTTATAGTATCTAGTAACACTTTACTTTACTTTTCATTCTTTAATAGTTTCAGGGAAAATACTTCCACTTTCTTGAATAGAAAACGCCTACATTTGACAAACCAAATAGTTTCACTTTCATAAAATCCTGGAGAAAAGCACCGGTAAAATAACAAAACAAAAATAATGTAATTATATTGTTTCAGTAAGTACAGGTGATAACTCCAGATATGGTTTGACCTTATAATGACATAGACTCATTGTACTTGTCGAAGTAGAAGGTGGAAAAATAGTAATTAAATATAAATGAAAGCTTCAGTTTCACATGAAAATTTCAATTGTTTTGAGAATATATTATTTATAGATGCAATTCATATTTGAGCACGTTCCCTGTTTTCCATCCTCTAAAGTACACGAGAAAAATTTCTTGAGTATAATTTCCTTGACATTACTTGACTTTGGTTTTCAAAAAGAATGTCTTGCAATTATTATTCGAGCAACAGGATACATACCAACACGTCTGAAGCAAAGTATGGCTGAACTTGGAATCTTGTGGAGAGAACACAAATCCTTAATTCATACGCTACAAATGATCATGATATCTGGGACTATAAAAATCTGCAAGACCTTCTTAAGATTTAAAGGATGATGGTTAAAACAAGATGCTTTCCTTCACAAATTCGAAATTACTCCAAATTAAAAAGAGAAAGAGAAGAACGAACATAGATAGATAGATAGATAGATAGATAGATAGATAGATAGATAGATAGATAGATAGATAGATAGATAGATAGATAGATGTCTTGCTGTAGACGAGATACATGGCTACCCCAACAAGAAAGAGAGAAAGGGTGGTGGAGATGAAGTGTCAGGGTGTACCTTCAAGGTACAAGAGGGTAGACAAAGAGAGAATTGGGGATGGGTGGATGGGTAGGTTTGTGAGAGTGACAGGCAGTTAAAGATGGAGTTATCAAACTAGTGTTTGTATATGTATGCATGTGTGTGTATGTGTGCACATGCATACTTACATACATGTGCTAACACAGTAACACAGGGTTTCTCAGAGTGAAAGGCAGGTTGCATGATGCTTGGGCATTGACAAATACAGCATAGTAATGAAACATGAAGGTGGCAATTTGGCAGAGTCGTTAGCATGTTGGCAGAGAAGCTTAGCAGTATTTCTCCCAGTTACATTCTACATACTAGGTTCAAATCCCACTGAGGTGAACTTAGCCTTTCATCCTTTTGGGGTCAATAAAGTAAGTACTAGTGAAGCCACTGGGGTCGATGGTACTGACTTAGCTGCGATACCCAAGTATGGGTTAAATACCCTCACCAACCCGCAGGCCTAGCGTGGAGAGTACGGCAAATCCCCAATAGAGTCCAGGGAGGGGTTCCTCATTCTGAGCAAATACTAACCCTTCTCTCTAAAGAGTAGAAAAAAATAAAGTGAGCATGCTCCACTGGATTTGCAATGTTAGTGTGCTTGATCTACAGAGTACAAATATTGACAGATTTTATTTTCCATACAAGGCAAGAGGTTGGAGCCTTACACCTGTAGTAACCTTATATGGGACCCATGCTGAAACAGGAAGTATTGGTTCCAGCAGAGCAAAGAGCTCAGCAAACTGTCATATTCAAATTTTTAGACATAAAAATTTTATTTTAAAAAAAAAAAGAAAAAGGAAAGCTAACGAATTTGAGGAGAAATATTAACGTTTTTCATTATCATCATTTTCCATGCATCCAAGGATCAGATGAAATTTGTTGGAGATTTTTCTACGGTGAGATGCTTTTCCTGTCACCAAACCTCACTTGTTTCCAAGCGAGGTAATATATCCCCTAATCCTTCAAACATAAACAGCCTGATTGCAGGATATATTTTCACAGAAGATTACAAATTAATGATATCACCTCTACGATGGTAATATTTGTTTACAATTAGCAAGCCCTGTCAAAACACACACACCCACATGCTTACATAAATATGAATACACATATGGTGGGCTTCTTTCAATTTTGACTAACATGGCTTTAGTTGGTCTGGGTTTACAGTAAAAAGACACTTATTTACCCAAGGTGCAACACAATACAATTGAACCCAAAATTACATGGTTGCAAAGCAATCTTCTTAATCCCAGTACCATGAAATAAAAACTAACATCATCTCCCCTAAGAACATTGGTAAAAGTTTTGTAATACAACAACAAAAACAAAGCAACAGACCACTCCTCTGTTTCCTTTAATGATTCTTTCTGGATCATTGCTTCCCTCAACTATATTCTCTCTTACATATTCCTTTCCCCTCACATTTTCTGCCCATACTCACCTTTATAATGTGGAATATCTCTGGACCCTGCCCCCACTATACAACTCACCTCATCATTCTTTTTCACTATCTCTCCCTTTCTCACTAACCACTGATGCTAATCCCTTCCCTTTCTCTTGTTCCTATAGTGAGACCTAGAATCGAAACCTCACATTTTCAGTTACCCGTGTTGGGTGATTCAAAACTGAATCCCTGAATATAAGGTTAGACATCATGAGTAAACCACCATAGTTTCATGTGATCAGCGTGAAGTGATGGCATGGACAGAGTTTTCTCAATATTCTAGAATTTGGCTTCCCATCTCCTATAAAAACCTTTGGCATGCATTTTTACAGCCAGACGGTCAAGCAGACAACCCAGGAAGACAGCCAAGACTGATGGCTCAGACAGATGACCAAAAACCTCCGTCACCACAAAGGTAGGGCAATGAATTTCAGATATGTTGGAGCAAACCACATGTTGCTCTACCAATATCTTTCTGTAATCTCAGAGAAGTATTTCTCTCCCAGTCTGTAATTATTGCTGTTGTTAACTGTAAAAGGCCAACGCAGTTTGTCTTTATGAGTGACAATAAATTCTTCTGTTAAATGTTCATGAGTGTTGTTCAGTTACTTCTTCACGCAGCCAAGAAACATATTTTGATCCATTAACTCAACCAGTTACCATAGCATCATCGATAAATCATAATAATACCACTCATGACACCATTATAAGACCACACATAACTCATGCGACACATCATGCTATACAGTAGAACATTTTGCAAGTTTCTAGAAGTTCCTGTGCTTTTTGTTGTATAAAAGTGAAAGCCCAGTATCAACCATAGCATGTCTCTTCGAAGCATAAGCAACTAACCTTTACAACATCAAGTTTTTCTTTGCTGAAATTCAGCCCGGAGTAAAAGGGAATTCTTCAATTATGATTATCAAACACTATTCATGCCTCTTAAGCGACACTAATCTTTTCTGTTCATAATTTAATTTCAGCTAAATTCGATTCTAGCTTTCTACAATACACTACAGTTGACTACTAGAAAATTTTCTGTATAAATATTATACATTACACCAATAAGAATAAAAATGTATTTAAACAATGATGGTTATGGTTTTATATGGATAACATGCAGCTGTAAACAACATATCAAAAAACATCTACACCCACTCAACAATAACTTAAATTCCTTTCATGCACCCTCCCCTAATAGCATCTACTCTGTTACTCTCACTGCTATCACCCTCTCCCAACTATAAATGTTTCTTTCATTAGACTTTACTTTCCCTCACCACCTAGGAAAGGTACTCAGGTGTAGAAACCGAGCCAAATATCACCCACTGGTGCATAAGAGCAGCAGCTTCCAGTAATAAATGTCTTGAACTGTGATGACTTGTTCAACCCATGCCAACATGGAACACACACATACAATGATGATGATACATACATACATACATACATACAAACAAACAAACATGTATGTATATGCATATATATATAGGTGCTGTATAGCTAAGAAGTTTGTTTTGCAACCATGTAGTTTTAGGTTCAGTTTTACCACATAACACATCTATGTTCTACTATAGCCCTGGGCTGACTAATTTCAGGTGAGGGAATTTGGTAGAATGGGCTCTGCAAGAAACCCATCGTATATATATATTCTTTGTTGACAGCATAGCTTGTGACTGTGGTTTCAAAGACCTGTGAAGTAAAGAAATCTTTTACATTTAAGGTTTGGCGACAAGAAGAGCATCTGTCCGTAAAATCCGGTCCAAATAACAAGGGAAATAACTACAATATGACTAGATGATCAAAGCAGAATAGAATCGTCTTTACTGCCAGCTGGTGAAAGACCCCCCCCCCCCGGACATGCTTTGTTACCTCCCTTGCTTTTCTTTATTAATGTTTGAAATATCAGAGAGCTTTTTTAAAAAAGTAATTGTTTTGATAATCTCAGTTGATCAAAGTGGTTTAACTCACTATAGTTACACATACAAAAAACTCTGATATTTGCTCTTAATATGCTCTTTTGAAGTATATCCATCCCCATTACTATATTATCTATCTATCTTTGCATTACTGAAGAGGAATATCTTTCACTAAGAATGTCTAAGACGGACACATGTATATTTCTTGCACCATTTGGTTTTAAAGATCAAACTCACTCCAATTTACATTATCTATACCAGGCATGGGCAACCTTTATTTAGAAGCGGGCCGTATGAGACATGACTCATCATCAGCTGAGCCGTACTACTAAAAAAGTAAAGGTAATTTTTTTGTCAGGTGTGCCATTCAGAAACTCCCACTGGCCGCAGGTTGCTCATGACTGGTCTATATTATTTCGATCTTATTGGCGTTAACTCCAAAAAAGAGATAACTTCAATAAATTCTATAAAATATATCTCCAGTAGCGCCTTGGTTATTAAGATATTGAAATCTTGAGGTATAAATTAATAACAAAAATATGTAGTTGAGCTTATTTCAGAAGGCCGATAACCTACAATAAATTCTATAGTTTCATTTTTAACTAAACACCGGTGCCTCTGAACTTGTTATTAGCAGTTATAAACTACTGTTGAGTGTGGCAAGTAAGCAATTACATTGTATTTATTAATATCTAAAGTTAGAATTTTTACTTTTATAATAGTCTATTTTCATATTTTCTTTAATGTCCTTTTTTTTAGCCTATGAAAACAATTTGTTTTTCTTTTCAATTTTCCGGAAACATCGATTTCATTGCTCGTAATACACACACTTTTAAGTATAATTGTGTTCTTTAGTATTAATGATTCGTTTTAAATACATTTGTATTTTAGGTTTTTGTATTGTATTAAATAAATGGGTGTTAAAGCTTTCAGAAAGTTAATGGTTTTAAACAGTATTGTTCTAGATTATTCGACAATTCTTCTGACATTGGTATTTGATTGAAGTGGAGGAATTTTTTTTAACGAAATAGAAGAAAATGAGGGGAAGCATGGCGTATTTTCGAGAAAATATAGAGTGTATAAAAAGGTTTACGTGAAATAAAAATACCATAACAAAAAATATTGTTTACATTTTAAAAGCACATGTATTTTATTTATTTTTGTTTTCTTTCGCGGAAAAATACTTTCTCTCGACGATCACTTGCAGATTTGTAAGGGAATAAAAAAATTATTTTGAGTTTGAGAAGCACCCGAAGAAGTAGCTAGCACCTAAGTAATGAAAAAAAAAAACCCAAACCCCCTTTCATTTTAATTTGAACAGCACCCTGAGAGAAGGGAAAAGAAAATACTCTCATTTCAGTTTGCGAAGTACCTGTAGAACAGTGGTTAAGGAAAACATGTAAATATGAAGAATAAAAAGTCCAAAGCAGAAATTTAGAATTGTTGACCAATGCAGAGATCTAGGCTGAAAAGTGGACTTTGAACAACTTGTCCCGGTCAATTGGTGTTTCATGTATTTTGGGAATTTCGGAACGATTTGCCAAACATCGGTTGATCAGAAATATTTATACATGACTTGTATGCAACGTACTTGAAGTTTAAATAAGTATGCTGGTTGTAAAGACAATTACAGATGGTACTGCAATAGTTGCAAACAGGAAGTCCGTGATAGGGTTTGTACTTTAACAAATCTAAACTGGATCTTACAATTAATGACATTCATTTATACTTGGAATAAAGATTTACTTTTGAAGGTTGTTACTTTTGAATGTGGCTTTGTTGATGAAGAAATTAGCATTGACTAGTTCCAGTTCTGCAGAGATGAGTATATTTATTATATCAAAGAACATCCAATTGAAATTGGTGGTGTGGATTTCCAGAATGAAACTTCTATAGTAGCAACTGGTGATTTTTGGCGTCTCAATGCTATCACTATTCCCGATAGATATCCGATTCCTCACATGACTTCGCTTCCTCACTGCATGGCTGTACTGTGTTTTCCAAGCTCGACCTGATAAAGGCTTAGTATCAGATTCCTGTCCATCCTAAAGACATCCCAAAAACGGCAATAACGACCCCATTTGGCTCTTTTGAATTCCTAACCATGCCATTTGGTCTCCGAAATGCTGCCATAACTTTTCAATGGTTTATTAACAAAGTCATTCGTGGTCTCAATTTCGTCTATGCCTGTATCAATGATCTGATTGTCAGATCTTCAGTGGAAGAACATGCTCGTCATTTAAGGGTACTTTTGCAATGCCTTACCCAATATATAGTGCAAATTAACCCGGCTAAATGTGTTTTTGGCGCATCCTTTCTTGTATTTCTTGGTCACACCATTGACGCAGGCAGATGTCATTCAACCTCTACCTGAAAAAGTCCGAGTGATTGAAGACATTCCTCCTTCTCCTTCCCTTTGGCAATTGCGCCACTTTCTTGGATTAGTTAATTTTTGTCATCGATTTATTCCCACTGTGCTGGATTCCTGACTCCACTTACTGATCTTCTCAAGAACAGAAAAATGAAACAATTTTGCCGACTCCTTAAATCGAAGCTTTTGAAGCTGTAGAGCACAAACTCTCTCAAGAATCTCTCCTTGCACACCCTGTCTCCAATGCAAAGCTTTCACTTATTGTTGATGCATCAGACACTGCAATCGGTGCTGTTTTACAGCAATTCCGTCAGCAACATCTGCAACCTCTTGCCTTTTTCTCTCGGCAACTGAAACCTATTGAAGCGTGTTCAGTCGCAAATTGTTGGCAATCTATCTTTCTGTGAAGCATTTTCAGCACATCCTGGAAGGAAGGAACTTCACCATTTATACAGACCACAAAGCCTCTCACTTTTGCCTTGCAGTCCAAGCTGGACAAGTATTCACCAAAAGAGACCAAACATCTTGATTTTATATCGCAATTTACCAGTGACATTCAGCTCATCTCTGGGGTGCAAAATACTGTAGCAGATGCATTATCCCGTCTGCTGATCAATTCTTTGGCATCCACCACAGAGATCGATCTGAACCTGTTGTCCTCAGAGCAACCTCCTCTGGACTCAATTGAAATGTCTTCTGAATTTGTGACGTGCAAATTCAAATACTTGTCCGTACCAACATCTGACAAGCTGATCTTGTGTGACATTTTAACAGATTCACCTCGTCCCAGTGACTCATAGACGAGCTGTTTTTGACACCCTGCATAGTTCGTCACATCCTGGAGCCTCGGCCTCAATGAAGCTCATTATGGCTGAACATGCAGCGTGACATCACCGAATGGTCTCAATCTTGCCTCCACTGTCGAAGGTGCACAAACACATTCGTGCACCCCTTGGCACCTTCAGCATGCCAGACACACGTTTTCGCCAGATCCACATTGGTCTGGTTGGACCCTGGCCCGTCAGTCAAGGATATACATATATCTTGATGTGTATTGATCGTTTCTCCCACTGGCCTGAAGCCATTCTTCTAACGGATATAACTGCTGACTCTGTAGCTTGAGCCCTGGTATCAGGATGGATATTGCGCTATGACATCCCTACTAACATCACTACAGACCGTGGTAGACAATTTGAGTCCCACCTCTTATCGGAACTCACCAAGATTTGTGGTGCCCAGCAGATACACACTACTAGCTATCATCCTATTTCCAATGGAATGGTGGAACATTTCCATCGATAGTTGAAAGCTGCTTTCCGTGCGTATCCTGACAATCAACGCTGGAGTGAGTACCTACCAATAATACTCCTTGGTATTCGAGCTTCTCTCAAAGAAGACCTCGGATACTCTGCAGCTGAGCTGCTGTACAGTGGTCCATTGTCCTTACCTGTGAAAATGCTTGCCCCAGTGGATCTACCAACTCAGGACCCTACACTTTATGTGAACCGCCTTCGTTCACATTTACAGGACCTGCTGCAAAATAAATACTTGGCACCAAACTGTGAAAGCTGCAGTCCTTGTGAACCCATGTCTTCATTAGAAATGATGCAGTAAGAAGTCCTCTAACCCAGTCCTACTCAGGACCCTGTTGTATTCTTTCGGGGACTCAAAAACAGTTCACCATTGATCAAAATGATTACAGAGACACTGTCTCTGACAGACTTAAAGGGGCATACACAGATGCTCATACCCCGGAGTCGCCCCCCCCCCCCACACACATTGCTCCACATGCATCACCCCCACCTTCACCAACACACAGGACAACAACCCATAGTGGTCGTCGTGTCCATTGGCCCAAAAAACTTTGTAAGACTATATACATTTTAGACTAGCCATCAGTGCCTGACATTTTTCTGTGTTTTGTTTCTTCTCTTGCTTGAATATTTAATGTTGCTTTTCTTAAAATTGTATTCATGCTTTTCTTGCCTTGTTTTTGCATTTCTCTCTGCATATTTTTTGCTTTTTTGCTGCTTTGTTATTTATATTGACTTGTAGTCTGAGCAGGGGGTAGTGTAGCGGAGTCAGCTATAGTGAGATAACACAGTCGTGCTGCGGCTATGTCAACCAATCAGAGCTGGGCATGCATTAACGTGAAAAGGCAGTTTTTCTGTTAGTTAAGTTAAGTCGCATCTGGCCAGTTAGACTGTGGCCTGCGAACAGTGAACATCACTTTCCCACTAGCTCACTGTTAGTCTGGCTCCAGAGATTTAATCAACACCATGACACTCACAGTCTGCTAAGTCCTCTCTGCCAACTCAGCAACTCAACTCGCTCTGACAATTAATATCCTCTTGCTCAGTTTAACAGGTCAGCTCTCGTTTACCACCGAAAATAAATATATCCACATAAAATATAAAACATGCCTTCTGATATTGTATTTACACACACTCACACACTCTTCTACATTAATGACCTAAATCACCTCTAAAGTAGTAGAAATTAGAGAGCCATTTCTCTAAGAGGAACGATAATAGGGGTGGAATGATTGAAAGATGTTAAGTATTTAGTCTCCAAATTTTACTTTTGGTTCAGTGAGGATTATGGTTAATATAACAGAATAATGTTCTTACAAATGTGTGTAAATGGCAGAGCAGAAACAGATATTGACTCAAAGGTTACTCAACTATTCTCATTTTTCTCAACAACCAGATGCATTTTCTTCATCCTTACATTCATATACAATATACAGAGGTAGTAGACATTATGTACATGAAAAAAACTCATAAATTTATAAACTGGATAATCATTGCAGGGCTAGTATCCATAAAACAGAACAAACAAAATCCAGCACAAGCCAACAAAAAAATGTGAGCAATTGACCTGCTAATAATAACAGCCAAATCTCTCAAGTCACCTACTTTTCTGTATTTCTGTTTACTCAACATTTGAAAATGGGCCTAAACCCCAATCTGGAATCTTCATATTGTTCAGAGAAGTCTTTATGTAACCCATTTGGAAGAGTATTAGACTGAAGAACTTTGAATTTGTTACTCGTTATACAAGAAAAAAAAATCTTAGTGTCTTTCCACTGATTATTATCAGATGAAGAAATGTAAGTTAATGTTTGAGTGAGCCATGAACATTATACTATCTTAATTTCATCTAGATTTGGGGTCTGATGCCTGCTAAGAAGTTAGTATATGTAATAAGGATAGAGATATAGTTGTATCTACAACAAAACTTTTTATATTTTTCTGCTGAAGCCAAATCACTTACTCTTGGAAATGTAACAACATTCCATTTTCATTTCTATCAATCGATTCAATGCACTTTATGACTATGAAACTTGGTCTTCCATCAGGTCCATGAGCAAATCCCTCCACTTGAATTCTTTGGCTGGTCTCAGCATTAGCTGGATGCAGAAAGTGACCTATGACTAACTCTATGGTGACCTTCTCCATTTGACCAAGTAGGGTACACTAACATGTGCACTAGATAAGTGTTCCAACAAAAGAGTGAATGAAAACATATCCTTCAAACGAAATAATTAAAAAAAAATTTAAAGTGACACTAAAACCTCTTAATCATTGTTCCAAAAGGGATGATATTAGAAATATATTGTTGATTTACTTAGTTTCACATCAGTCACTATACCTTTCAAGTAACATAAAAGTAGATAAGTAAATAAATATATGACTGAATTTAATTACCAAAAGAACACACTGATAAAAGAATATTATTAGAAACTTAAAAACCATGAAATACCTCAAAAATTCAATTCTGTATTATAAGATATACCTCACATAAAATCCACATAGCCTAGTTCATTATATCATCTTACCAGTGTGATAATTACTACTGCAATTCTCGGACATTTAGGATTTTTCTTTGTTCCACCTATACAAGCATTGATGTATGTGACAAAAATTCTCTATATGATTGTTTTAGACAAGTAGTTTCAACAACCTTAGAAATTGTAGGGTACACTTAACCAACCATATCTTGAAATGCATTATATCCAACTACATTTTTGTGCATGGTTGACCTCGAAGAACGCTATCAGAATCAACTAGCTACAGAGTCCACAAGTATTGTAAATTATGTTATTGTTTACAGCTAACAGGTCCACTAACCTATGTCTTCAAAGTTGTCAGATAGATTTGAATTACTTCAAAAGCATCAACAGTATGGTGTAGGGAATAAAAGCTATGGTTAACAGCATCTTGCACTTCAGGCCTACTTACTTATCATTATGATATGCTTTAACAAGGTTGGTTTGCTGAATTTTTCTCCAAATGCACTGATTCCAATGAAATATGCAGCTAACAATGGTAACTTGTTGACTGAAGACAGTGTAATGCATTATGAAAGCCTTTTTCAAAATTTGATAAAAGTAGTTTCAAGTACATTTATGTATGCATTTTTTACTTGTTTTTTTATTGAAGGAAAATGTACACACTTTGATAATATTGTATCTCTCTTCCTAGCATGAAATGTTGTCAACTGACAGAAAAGATAAAAAACAATTTTTAGGGTCCATAAAAATACCATTACTTGCCAAAATTTAGAGATTTTCTGCAGGACCAAAGATGAAAAATGTTTTAGAATCATCCAAACCAGAGTCTCTTCTCTCAGTGTAGATATCAACAGCCTGAGAATATTAGTTTCCCTGATATTTTTAGGATTCAGTACTGATTTACTATACAACTTTTGTTTTCATTCTATCATTCTATAGATGAATTTTGTATTTAGGAAAATGAATAGCTTCTAGTAATAGAACAAGTTGTTCTTGTATCAGAAATCTTGGTGTACTTTGAATTTGCTACTTTTTGTTAAATATTGTTTTACTTTTAATTTTATTACACTTGGTACATGGTTATAATTTCTTCTGTTGTCTACTTATTTACTGTTCACCTGATTGCAAACTCTTAATATTATGCAGTTTCAAGACTTGATGTCATTTTTTAAGTTTTTATCAAATCGATTGATGAAATAATCCACTTATTTGTGCAGTTTCTTCTTCTCAAAACTGAATTCCATTCTTAGAAAATGACAAAACGTTTTCCACAGTTACTAATTTATTAAAATCAGTGAGACACAACTGGTAATAAGTTCACCATAAAAATCTGTGGTAAAATGAATAGCAGAACCAGTTTAAAAATATGAAGCAGTTTGTTAATGGTGACCTAATGTAATTCATTCTTTTATTGGTTCTCTTTTGTCTGGCATGTATATGTTGTCACATGACCAACAAGATAACTTACTTTTTTTGTCTGAAACTCACTATCAGCTAAGTCCTTATCTGGGAACTAATCTATGGGAAGATAAACCATAGGTATCCTTCCCAAACCATGGTCAAGATGCTGATGTTCCACAACTGTTGATGAACTTAGGAGGTAGATGATGGAATAGGAAGAGTGATGCATGCTTCATCATGCTCGATGCAAGTATAAGTTATAGTCAATAGAGAAGGATGATAACGTTAGTGCTAACATACTTAATGAAGTGAACCTAAACATTTTAATTAAAATTACACTTGTAGTAAGGAGAAAGAACTATTAACTTAATTATCAATTTTGGTCAAAATGGGTTGGGCAGACAACTCCAAAGTTTTAGAACTGAGAAATGCAGTGGAGAGTGAGTGTGATTTTGGCTGTACAGTATCACCACTGGACATGTTTCAGTCTTGATACATGATAACTTGAAATATAGATGAGGGAAAAATATACTGGGACATGCTCTGCATGAAAATCAAATAGGTTGGTGCTAAGATCATCATCATCATCATCGTTTTAACGTCCACTTTTCCATGCTGACATGGGTCAGATGGAAATTGTTGAGGCGGATTTCTACATCTGGATGCCCTTCCTGTCGCCAACCCTCACCTTTTTACAAGTAAGGTAATATTTCCCCATGACCAAACTTCAAAGAAGGTTGGAAATGAAGGACACCACTTTCATGATGGTGACTTGTTTACAACTACGCAGGCTTCAGGTGTTCGGCCATTGTTGCCTTCGTCGCATCCTCCATACTCGATGGCAGCAATTCATCTTCAATACCACTGTTCGGGCAAGATGCAATATCTCCTCCCACTGGCAAGCTCTTCTCGAGGGACATCTTCGCTGGCTCGGTCACGCTCTTCGCCGACAACCTGGTGACATCATCTATGAATCCATCGACCCAGTACCACCTCAGGGCTGGAAGAAACGCCAAGGGGGCCAACTGAAAACCTGGCTCAAGACAGTCAAGATGCCGAGCTGATCTTGGTTCCAGGACTTTATGGAGTTCGTCGGTGGAACCGCGAATGGCTGATGCTTATATCTTCCATTGCACTGGATCGCCGTGCATGGTCTGCCTTCTTTCAGGATACGGTGAATTCGTTGGATAGCCCCAGGGTGAATGCCGTCATAAGTACAAGTAAGTAAGTTGTTTACAACTATCATGTGATGTCAAGGCATGGAGGCAGTAACATACACACATAAATATGATATGCTTCTTTCAGTTTCTCTCCACCAAATCCACTCACAAGGTTTAGGTCAGCCCTAGCATATTTATTTAACTAACATTACACTAATGATAAGGAGAAAGATTAACATTTCTTGACTCACTAGATTATGTTACCATTGATCATTTTGGTTTTCATGTAGAGCTTCTCCCAGGATATTTTTTCCCTTGTCCCTTTTTCAATTTATCACACCATAAAGTGTTTATTTACAAAAATCTATATATCTCTCAAGTCATCTTTATCTGGCAGCATTGGTAAAGAGGAAGTCTAATAAAACACTAACATGTCCATAGTTGTCACTATTGCCAAGATTACATTCAGTCCCTATAGAATCGCACAAATTCTATTTCCATTAAATTTAAAATTTAGGAGTTGTCTTTCTTAACTTGGATAGTATTTAATCTAATTATATCAAAAGTATGAAGGCAAAGTGAGCTTGATTGGAATTTGAATTACTTCTATTGACATAGCTAAAGTATTTAGTTAGTTTTGTGTTAAAATATTTAATGCAAGCAGCTTAAAAAAAATTAACTAGAAATAATTATGTAGATAGGAAAAACTAACTTTATCATTGACTAATATTTTATTTCAGCTAGTATGAGAGACAACTCCTGACATGTTTTAGTTTTATGACCTCATCAGCAAAGCTTATACTTCACTGTACATGCTAAAGTAATGATGGAAGAAACACTAAGTAAATGTACAAGAATATAAACTGGTTGGCATATAAAGCTAGAATTATTTTGAGAATAACTAACTATATTGTATAGTAGCACTATTTAACAAATCTTATGCAAAAAGAAAATATTCCCCACCTAACAACTTAAATATTGTTCCAAATGGAAAGTAATCTGAGATAGTCTATTGGTGAGATTATTGAGATGATATGTAGTTGGTTAGTAGTAAATGTTTCATTTTTCTTCACTAAATTCACAATATTTATTTGTAGGTTTTTGGTAAAAAATTGCTGGAGAGCTAAAATGAGTGAGGATAATAAAGTACCTGCTAAGGTGCAGATATTTCAAAATATTAGTGCAGATGACCCTGAAGTCACTGAAATTGACAGCTATTGTGTCAATTGTGAATTACAGGTAAATATCAGTTTTTGATTCATTATAGAGTAATTGTCATTGTTGAAGAAATATTTGTCAATGGAAAACCTAGTTGAAAGTTTAATAGCTAAATATGTAATTTTCTTAGCTTAATTTAATTTCATGTCTCTAGAACAAGGAACAATATCAAGTAGCTAAAAGAAAAGTTAGATATCATGTAGACACACTATGGAGAAAAGCTGACAGTTACAGGGATGCCAAAATTTTGCAGTGAAAGGATTAGCAGCTTGAAGAGTTAGATTACAAAACAGTGTGCCAGTGTGATTACATTTTTGTCAGGGGAAAGTGTGTATAGAATGATAGATGCACACTTGCCTTTACTGATGCTAAGAAGAAAGAGGTGTGAAAACTTTTCCACAAGAGATTTCTGAACGAGAAGAATGCATAGAAGATCCGGAAAATACCCAATAGACAACAGAGGTGATGCCAGATATTGTAGTTGACAGTTAATATAGTCGAAAGCACGATCAAGGATATGAAGGTAGGGAAACAGACAAACAATTAAGGATAGTCACTGAGATGCCAAAAATATCTAGTGAAATATCAGAGAGGTGTCATGCCTAATCACTAATCAATTGCTAGAAAGGCAAAGGATAGAAGCAACTACAAAAGCATGCAATTGATGGACCATGTTATCAAAGTAAAAATCTTATACAGTGTATCCAATACAGGCTATAAACACACGAGGTGCAGTGATATCATAGACATGTTGACAGAGAAAATAGACTTTGTATGTAGCAGATGTGCAGGAGTAATAAACTCCAAGAGTGCACATGAAATAGACTTTCTTAAAATCCCAAGAGAATCCCTAGAGGTAATAGCTTCTGTTACTTAGGTGACTTAATTAGTAGTGGGGATGGTGTTCTTAAAGTATAGTTGTTAGAATAAGAACAAATTGTAGACAGTTTAGAGATCTATTACCTTTGTTGGTAACAAAAAATTTCTCTCTTAGAGTGGAATGGTGCTGATTACAGTAAATTTATTTTTGGTCTGCTTGCAAACTTGGTACTATTTCTTTTGTATTTTGTGAAAGTGTAATTGTATATATAGTACCAAATTGATAAAGATAATTTTATTATTCTAACATTAAGTTTTTATTAGTAGGTATACAAATTCAATTTGAATATTTATTGATATGTTAAAAATCTTTTGTACCAGGGCCAAACCAGAATCTTTCTTACTAAAATCCCATTTTTCAAAGAAGTGATTATTATGTCATTTAACTGTGATCATTGTGGATTTCATAACAATGAGCTGAAGCCAGGGTCAGCTATACAACAATTAGGTGTGCAGTACAAAGTTCGAATTACTTCTAAGAAGGTAAGAAACTATATTTTTATTATCAAACCTGTTAGTGATTATTCCATACAGTGTATATATACTCTGTTACCAAGTTTCTTTTCTTAGTGTTTTGAAAATTCATTACTTACTAATACCAATATCTTAATCAGGAAACAGGCGTGTAGAAAATAAAGTTAAATTGCATTAAGCAAAGAGGACACAGTTCAATGTGTCAGAATTTGAAGCTAATCAAGGGTTTGGTAATTTTTTTAATTCAATTTTTCCCTATGAACAACAAAACAAAAAATTATTAACTGGCATAAATGTTGCATGTCTTAATGCCATTCGATGACATATTAAGAAATATGTTGCTATCATTAATCAGAGTTGACTGGCAGTAGTCACTTCCGGCTTCAAATGAGATTTGTTTTCAGCTAGAAAAGGTTCTTTATGAGATTTTAAAAAAATTTTGCATTTCAATACCACTTGATATTTAATATTATTTTCAATTTTAAATATCACATAATACAACTGTGTCACAATGCGTGGTTAATAGGTTTGCTTTGCAATTTAGTGGTTTTGGATTAGATCTCAATACAGCAACTTGTTCGAGTCTTTTTCTACAGCCTTGAATCCATCCAAGCCTTGTGAGGCAAATTGGATTGACAGAAACTATGCAGAAGCCATAGTTTCTGACTCTTGGGATAAAAACTTAAATGTCGAGAACATATCTGACAATGAAAAAATTTCAGTTTTAATGATATTTTCTGCTTTCATCAATTGATATGTACTCCTAATCAAGCCTTCAAAGATACCTATAAAAAAAAATATTGACTGTTCTATTTTTCCTATTATATTACAGGATTTAAATCGGCAAGTTGTTCAAACTGATTCTGCAACAATTAAAATACCAGAACTAGACTTTGAAATTCCACCAGGGAAAGGAAGTGAGTAGCTGCTGACATTGAATCAAGTATTATGTGATCCTTAAATCAGTATTGATTTCATATTGAACCTTTTTCCTTCTTCATAGGTTCATGGGTTTTTCTTACCTTTAGTATTTATTTCCTGTATAAAATAATGGACAATTATTCACAGTTCCTTCAAGATCTTTATTTTCAGTTTGATTTCACCGTGGTAGTGACATGTTAAAAACACCCGTGCCAGTGACATATTAAAGGCACCCAGTACACTCTCTGGAGTGTTTGGTGTTAGGAAGAGCATCCAGACATAGAAACCAAACCAAAATGGACTGGAGTCTGGCGCAGCTCCCTGGCTTGCCAGTCTCCAGTCAAATTGTCTATCCCATGCTAGCATGGAAAACAGATGCTAAATGATGATGATGATGATTTAGACAGTTGTGCTTCTTTTCTTGTATGACATGCCACCAGCTGTCTGAGAGTAATACTTTAAGAATTTCAATATTTACTCTAATTCTTTGCTTTTTGTTATCATTTAATGACATTTAATAATTATATCTGCAAAGAATAGGGATGGATGAAGAATAGAGAAAGAAATGAAACTAAAAAAATTCCTCAATAGATTTTTCTAGTATATTTACTTACAAAATGAACTAGTAGACACTTGTATGAAAACTTAATTTATATAAAACCTCCCTATATAAGTTACTGATGTTTTAGGGTATAAAAAAGTATTCTTCCTTTGTGTCAAAGTATTTTATACAAATATGATTGGTTTTCTTAAAACAGGTAAAAACAACTACTTATATCTGATATATAGACCACTAATGTATTTCAGTTGTCTGTTCAGAGCATCTCATAGTTAATGTTTAATGCTCAATATTCAGAAGTCCATTTACAAAAGTTCATTTATGAAATTGTAAATTACATGTTTAAACACTTTGAATAAGAAAATGCTGCTCTCTGGGCACAGCTTTATTACTTATAAGGTTTTACACCATGGGGAAATTTACTCTTAAGTTAAAATTTTTATTTACTTCTCTATTTTCTTGAATTATTCTTTTGAGAATTAACTAAATAATCAATTGAAAGAACAACCTACTGAGCTTACAGAATTAATGTTTCCTGTACTGTGTGTATCCTGGTTTTTAGAAAAAGTACACCATGTTCCTGTATGTTGTAAGAGACAGCTAAAAGGATTTCTATCAGGAAGGCCATCTGGTCATAAAGCAATGTCTCAAAAAGTCCCATCCAACCCATGCTGACATGGAAAAGAATATGTAGGATGGTGATGATAATGTATGTTAGTGAAATGAGAAAGTAAGATGTAAATTTAAGATCAGTAAGTTGAGGGGAAAGCAGCTCCTCTCCATTTTAAGATATGCCTGGAATTGTAGAAATTATTTTAATGCATTGATAATTCTCCATAGTTTCAGTTTGGTCACATAATATAATTTAATGTATATTGTTTACTGAATATTACAAGAACATTGTAAATTGCTAGTCAGCTAAAATATCATCATCAAAGGGATTATAAAGTAAATTTTGCAATTTTGACAAAGATGAATGTTTCTCAACATAATATCATCATCATCATCATCATCATCATCCTTTAACATCCGTTATCCATCCTGGTATGTGTTGGATGGTTTGACTGGAGCTGGCAGGCCAGGCAGGCTGCACCAGGTTCCAGTCTGATTTGGCTTGGTTTTTACAGTTGGATGCCCTTCCTAGCACCAACTGCACAGTGTGTGATGGGTGTTTTTAATGTGCCACTGGCACTGCCACGAGTGCTTTTTACAAGGCACCAGCACACAGGCGATTAGTAGTCAGACGGACATATAGACCAGGGATGGATGAGATATATAGACTGGGGACAGACAGACATTTATGAATACATTGTGTACATTCAACATTGTTTTAGTGTCAGTTCCTTAACTAATGTTTTTTTAATGGTGGATTGGCAGAATCATTAATGTGTCAGGCAGTATTTTTTGCAATATTTAGTTATATCATTTTACATTCTAAGTTCAAATTGTGCCATGGTCAACTTTTCCTTTCTTCTTTACAGGGTTGATAAAATAAAGTATGAATCAAATACTTGGTTCAATGTAATTGAACCTAATATTTGAGTCATACTTTACATGACCCCACTGTGAGTGGGGGGGGGGGGGTCATGTAGCCAATTACATTGTAATTTATGGTCCTGTATATGTCAGAAATTGATATTACATTGTTACAATTTTGATTTACTGTCATTTCAACAGAATTAATACCATACCTTCAACTAACCATATTTCAACCCAATTTTAATGTTGGATTTTGCTTGAGTGCAAAATAGGAAAATGCTTTATTTTTTTAACAAATATTTTTTATATTTAACATTTTTGTCAAGTAATATATTTATTTTATTGAATTGGGAGATTGATTGCTTTGTGAGGAAAGATATATACTGAATACTGTATATATGTGACAAATAAATGAAATGTCATGACAAATGTTTTTAAAATTTTTTTAATGACAGACACTTTAGTTTATTTAAGTTTCTGAAATCTTCATATCACGAGAAGAGCCTAATTATATATACCAAAAGAAGTTTCATGTATTTATGAACGATATTGTAGTTATTAAAGTTTAATGATGACAAAAAATATTTAAATTTATTATCTGTGAGAATATTAACAGAATAAAATTGACCGTGTATCTTGTCAAGTGAAAACATTATTGTTTTGGAAGCAATGAAATTTAGTAAACTTGTAGGAAAATGGACAAGGAAGAAGTTTTAGAGTAGTGTAGCTTAGTGTTAGAATTAAAATGTATACCATGCAGGCATGGCTGTGTGGTTAAGAAGCTTGCTTCCCAACCATATGGTTTCAGGTTCAGTCCCACTGTGCTGCGCCTTTGGCAAATGTTTTCTACTATAGCCACAAGCTGACCAAAGCCTTGTGGGCAGATTTGGTAGCTGGAGACTGAAAGAAGCCTGTCACACATACATGTGTGTGTGTGTGTTTCTGTGTACCCTTGTCTTGACATCACATAATGGTCGTATCCAAATGATTTTGTTTATTTCTTGTCTTCCATGAAAAATATGTCTGGCCATGAAGAAATATTACCTTGCTTCGAAACAGGTGAGGATTGGTGACAGGAAGGGCATCCAGCCATAGAAAATCTGCCTCAACAAATTCCCTCTGACCCATGCACATATGGAAGACTGAATGTTAAATATAACCACTTGATAGGGGACATTAACTGATCAAATCATTGACCATGGATGAAGTAAAGTTTATGTACTTGTGAGGCTCCTTTTTGAGACACTTTAAGAATATTCTACTCTTTTTATTTTATAAGCCTTTGAAGGATATATTAAATCTGAAGACCATATATGTGTTAAGTGTAGTACTCTACATTAACCAGAATTCAGTAACAAATCCTGAGGAAAGATGATATGAGAATATCATTTGCTACCATCTGCATCACTACTGACTGCAGTTTCCATTCTGGAACAGTAAAGAATGTAGACATTAGTAGTAACTGAATGCTATCTAAATTATTTTGTAAGTTTTTTAATTGTTATGCTTGATAAAAATAACTGACTCATATTAGGTTAGAGAAAGTACCATATATCAACAGTTGATAGGTAATGGAGGTCAGGGTGTTAGGCCTCACAGATCAGATTGTGCAAAAGTAGGAGGCATGGCAATATGCTACACTCTGTATGTGTCTAATATTTGAAAATATAAAAAAAAACTAACATTAAAACATTGGTGTTGGTGATAACAATGGTTGTCAACCTAAAAATATTGTTCATAATGTTTTTTTTTTAATAATTTCTTTTTATTGAAGATGATGCATTGGATTCAGATGTTTAGTCAGTTTTCTTTAAATATTTCTCTCATAATCTCTGTTGCAGGCATAACTAACATTGAAGGTTTGATAACAAATGCAATATCAGGAATTGAGTTCCAACAACCCCTCCGAAAAGTAAGTTATTACAAATTTAGACTCTTTTAGGATTATTTTCTCTTTAATTTTGATAGGTTATCTTTATCAAGCATATTGGTGTTTCTTATATTTTCCAGCTTTGGTTGAAATTATAATGAAGTGAAAAATAGAGATAATTGATAAATTGATAATAATGGCAGTGGAAATATTCATGGTGATGCCTACCACCATCTTTATTAAGGGTTGCCTGTCATTAATTTTTCTTTGTTCTTTGACATATTTATCATTTACAACAGGTTAACTATCAGCAACCAAAATGCCAAAAGGTTCTTTGGCTCTTTTTTCATCCAGCATGTAACATGCAATATCATGTCCTATTCACGTTACATTTTCAATATCATTTTTTTACTCATGCATCAGTATATAAATGCAATTTTCCTACACTCATTCTATCTCTTAGTTGCACACACACACACACACACACACACACACACACACACACACACACACACACACACACACACTCTCTCTCTCTCACTC
>JAOPUL010005356.1:27703164-27722720 GCA_027564515.1 Octopus rubescens
GATGCCACGCAGTGGGATTGAACCCAGAACCATGTGGTTGGGAAGCAAGCTTCTTACCACACAGCCACGCCGCGCATATATATATATATATATACACATACATACAAGACAAGGCATAAATAATGGTAATTAAATATTACTTTATTGTAGTAAATTTGACTTACAACTATTTCCAGTAGTCATTATAGGTTGAACCTAGAATGATTACTGGAAACAGCTGTAAGTCAAATTGACTACAATAAAGTAATATGTAATGACCATTATTTATGCCTTGTCTTGTATATCACTCTATGTAAAAAAACAAAACAAAAACATAACTGGAACACAACCATGGATTTACAATACAGAATGGTGATGAACTACAACCTTGAACCCTGCCACAAGAATATGTGGAGTTCTTTACTAATGTAAACAATATTGTTAGCCTGGTGTACTAACAGAGAGCTTATAAAGTATCTTGCCCGGATTGATAATCCCTCACTAATAACTCTGTTTTATATATATATATATAAAATCATTGCTTTTACATGTTTTTCCATGCTGGCATGGGTTGGATTATATGTATTGAAGTAGGTTTTTCTATGGCCAGATGCTCTTCCTGTTATCAACCTTCACTTGTTTTACAAGTAAGATAGTTTCCATTCTACTGTTTCCCAAATATCTTGGGTATTGCAAAATGTAAACAATGTCACCATTTTTTGCTTATAAAGTGTTAATAAAAACATAGAGGTCCAATATTCACATGTGTGCGCGCGCACACACACACACACACACACACATACAGAGTGAGGTTCCATATAGTTTCCATCTACTATTTTCACTCACAAACCATTGCTAGGTTTGGGGCTATAATAGAAGTTGTGTGCTCAAAGTGCCATGCAATGAGCTGAACTCAGAACCACATACTTACAATGTGAACCTTGTAACTACACAGCCATATATATATATTCAAACATTGAAGACTTCTTCCAATTTTCCTGAGCATCAACCTAATACACGCTGTTTGTTTGTTTCTTTATCTTATCTTTGTCTTTTTTATTTTTGTACCATATATAGGCAGCAACATGGCTGTGTGGTAAGAAGCTTGGATCCCAACCACATGGATCGGGTTCAGTCCCACTGCATGGCACATTGGGCAAGCATCTTCTACTATAGCTTCAGCCTGACCAAAGCCTTGTTAATGGATTAGGTAGACGGAAACTGAAAGAAGCCCGTCATGTATATATATATATATATAGGTAATGAACAATAAAAAAACAACACTAGTCGGGAGGACATACATATAGGATGTATTGGATTCACGCTCAGATGGAAAAAAGTATGTTTTATGTTTCGAGCATGGATCTTCGTCGGAAAGAGGAGGGAGTGGGGAAGAAATCCAGTGAGAATGGAAGCAATTCCGTGATGTGTATATGTGTGTGTCTTTGTGTCTGTGTATGTTCTCTCCCCCCTCACCGCCTGACAACCGGTGCTGATGTGTTTACGTCCCCTGTAACTTAACGGTTTGGCAAAAGAGATTGATAGAATAAGTACCAGGCTTTAAAATATAAGTACTAGGGTTGATACATTCGACAAAAAGTTCTTCAAGGTGGTGCCCCAGCATGGCTACAGTCTAATGACTGAAACAAGTAAAAGATATATATTACACTCCATTGGTTATAATCCTAAATAAAATAAAACTATTCTTGACACATTTTCTTACTTTGAATTAATTTATATTCTCTATGGTGTAGTTTATAGATATACATTATGTACATTCTCAACTGATTTAATTATGTGTTTGTTATGTTATAGGAAAATGACAACGTTAAGATTGATAATATGAAAAGTTTTTATGTTGGAGGTAAGTCAATAATTTTTATTTTAACAATTTAAAAAATAAATTCATTCACTTTTTTTGTAACAAATGCACCCACATTTCAATCAATTTAAGAACACTGTGATGAAATTTTCAGATGAATAAAATTGGCAAGAGGTTTTTATCTGAAATTGTGTGTTGAAATTGAGATTTAAACTATTACACTGTGTAACAAAATTTTAATTTTTTTTTGGCTTTGGTCAGTAAGTGTTATTTTGTATTTAGAAATCAAAGGAAATGACAACTATTCTCTTCAAACTTTGCTTTTGTGACCTGGACATAAATGTTTTGAAACTGACCTATTTTCCATTACATTTCAGACAGATTCAGCATTGAGTTGCTGAAGCAGAAATATCGTTATAGCAAATATTTTGCTCAATTCCACAGATTTGCTTGTCAGTTGCTTGACCGTAACTACTTGAGCATGTCCCTTAGTGGCTGACAATATGTACATCTCTTTTCATGAGCAGGAGTAGTGGGGGAGCATCATAGCCATGTGTTGAGAGGCATTATTTGGGGTTTGAATAAAAGCAAATTTTGAAGGAAATATTAACCATTTTTCTACTTTCTAGGGGTCAGCAAATAAGAAATAACAGTTGCTACCCAAGGACAAAAATCGTGTAACACAGTGTTATTTAAAGAAGCTTAAGGCAGTGAGGTGGCAGAATTGTTAACTTGTTAGGCAAAATGCTTAATGGCATTTCTTCTGGCTCTTCGTGTTCTGAATTCAAATCTTGCTGAGGTCAACTTGACCTTTCATCCTTTTGGAGTTGATAAAATAAGTATTACTTGATCACTGGGGTCGATGTAATCGACTTACCCACTCTTCTAAAATTAACTGCCTTTGTGTTCAAATTTGAAACCATTATCTAAACAAGCTTATTTTGTCATATTTGTTTTCTTTTTCTCTAGATTCAACATCCTGAACTAGCAGAACAATTAGATTCATTTATTATTAAGTTGAAGAAACTTCTTGAAATGGAAGAATCATTTACACTTGTAAGTATTAAAAAGAAATAAAATATGAATAATAGTAGAGGTTACAAAAAAGACTGACAAGTGCATCAAGTAAGTTTAAGTGAAAAATGAATAGTATTAGCTAATCTAGATGGGATGAACATTAGAAGATGCAAAGAGAAAAATATATTTATGTATATTTTGTGTGTGCTATCTGAAAATTAATGTATTTTTAAAGCAAATATTTAATGAATATTTTTGTTTTCAGATTGTTGATGATCCCAGTGGTAACAGCTTTGTGGAGAATCCATATCCTTTAAAAATATACTTTTTCTTAAGAATTATTCCAGAAATGCTATTTTCCTTTGATTTCCTGCAACAAACCCAATCTCCAAAAGACATGACTTCTATTAAACAAAGATAATACATAAAGTTTCTATCTAACTGGTTTAAATTTATTTGGTGATTAACATCCATTATTCCTATATCACCTTGCCTGTGAGACCTAACATCCTGAAATCTTATGCTGCTACCACTACCACTACTCCCCATACTCCCCATACCTTGGTGATTCTCTGTCAGAAGTACCTTCCACTTTCAGTACATGGCATAATTGTCACCCATTCACATCACACAGCTATGTCAGTGCAGTTATTCTGCATATCTCAATCCACATGCTCAACTAACTGGTATTTTGTTTTCCATACAAGTTATACATGCAACATTTTACTCTCTCTCTCTCTCTCTCCTCTCTCTCTCTCTCTCTATCCTCTCTCTCTCCTCTCTCTCCTCTCTCTCTCTCTCTCTCTCTCTCTCCTCTCTCTCTCTCTCTCCTCTCTCTCTCTCTCTCTCTCTCTCTATCCATATATTTATGTCTGTTTCACATGCTCACATGAGTTGGGCAGGTTGTCATGCTTCATGTTAGCCCCTATTTGAAGTTACTGCCCTTGTAGACAAGTCAGAAAACCACGTATCTAGTATATTTCATTTTCGGCTTAGTTTCTCTGCTAGATCCCTTCTTATCGCCAACTACTTCTCAGTGTGTTCTGTGTACTTTTAACATGGCGCTAAAACTATAGACGTTATGATGTTCGCAATAGTACTAAAAGTTGCCTCTCCCTTCTACGCTGCCTCTGCTCATTTACCAACTTTTTTACAGAGTGAACTAGATTGTGGTACCAGCACTATTGGGATTGCTTTGTACCCTGTGAGGTTAATGAGTCCTAACTACACTATAATGAATTTGTCCACTTAAGGCAAGGTGAATATAAGAGAGGTAATGACGGAAGAACAAAGATAGTTAAGTGAAAAGGGCTGGACTATGATGGGTATATGATGGCTTAGACCTATGCATCACTCAGAGTGATTGGGATGAGAGGGTGGTAGAGGGTGTAAGGGATAGTAATGGAAGTGGATAAAAAGTAAGAGGGCATTGTCAATAACAAGAGGCCCAGGTGAGAGAGTGTGATAACTGGCAGTATAGAAAGGGAGATGGTAAAGAGTATTGGGTTGAAACAAATCCATTGCAATTCCTTATACATTGACCTCGTGATGGGGAAGAGGGGAGAGTGATAAGGATGATAAGGGGTGATTGAATATGAGTAGATCCAATATTATTCCTTATTACATGGCAGTGTGTTTCAGTGAATAGGAGAGAGGGTGAGTGTTAGAGTGATGCATAGGTCTAAGCCATCCCTATTTACACAGGAAGCATATTACATGGTGTAGTGCGAGATCTACTGCTATCTTTAGTTATACTGACAGCATAGTACAGTGAATAGAAGAGAGGATGAGTGATAGATGAAAGGGTATCAAAGAAATGGGGAGACAGATGTAGACTTGACAGGGTCATATTGAATGAGAGATCCAAATGTGGATATAGATATATTATGCATCCCAGCCTCTCTCACTATCACCATTTTTAATTGTTGTTTCACTATGCTTGCTTGGGTGGGCAGGTCTTCAGTACTATGTCTTGCCTATCATCTTGGTTCATGCTCATTTCCTTTGTGAAGTTCAGCTTCCTAAGATCAGACGTTACCACTTCATACTCTGTATTCCTTGGCTTCCCTCTTCCACTAGTTCTGTCCCCTGCACTTCTTTATACAGCTGTCATCTCCCATATACATCACATGCCTGCACACTACATCAGAGAAGACTACACTTGTATGGGTGTGTATCTGTATGAAAAATGATGAAACACAAAATGATATATAAATATAAGGTCCCATGAGCTTAGAGACAGCCATAACAGGATGGATCAAAGTACTATAAAACCCCAATTGCTTCCTCCTTTGTGTAGTAGACTTAATATTTCACCTGTTTCAATACCAGCAGCTGGCTTTTAGTCAAATCCACTATATTGCAAGCATTTGAACCAGGTCTCTTGTCTGAGGATAATCTGATATGTTGCTGCACTGCTTCTAACTATGTCTTCCCTTGCACAGTGCCTTGTTAATGGATAGAAGTGAAGGTGGTTTTCCAGTGAAATCCTACCACTAGATATGAAAGAGGCTGACCTACTTGCTGGTAGATTCACTACAGCCATTAACTTCAAGCAAGGCTAATTACAGGGATCAAAATAGTGATTAGTATCAATCCATGAGTCATTTGTTTCATAATTACTTAATAAGATCTGTCGAAGTAATGTTAAAAAAGATGAATTTCAGTCATTTTTTTTCATTTTAAAGCTATGGAATATTATTTATTAGTAAGTCTATTATAATCAGTGAGTCTTTTGTATTCTCTTTAAGCAAAGAGGATTAAATGTTTTTCTTTTTAGTTAAGAATGAAAAGTTATTTTGTTGACTTCATGAATAATGACTTTGATATAGTTTTCAAAGAACATAAACTTTTAGGATTATTTAGGATTACATATTTAGCATATTTAGGATTACATTACTCAATGTGTCCTCTTCTTTTTTCCTTTTATTTAGAATAGTAGGATGGTACTCGAGGGAGATTTAACTGCTAATTCTAGTTGTAGAGGCTCTTCTAGTCATGGCTCATTGGTGCTAAATACAAATTTTGTGAACTTCAAGGATACTTTGGGTAGATAGAAATGAAAGTCATATTCTTGACAGGATAAAAAATAGCTATTGTTCATTATACACTTTTGTAATTAGTATAATAAACAAACAACATTTTACCATTTTAATCTTCATTTTCTTTGTATACTCATTAAATATACTCAAATACATATGGCACATTTTTCACAATGAAAAGCAAATCTCTCTTGTTCATACCATTTATTGATCCTTAATTTACTTTTTCACTCATGCTCCAAACAAAGATATAGAAATGGTTGTACACAACTATAAAAGGTCTGCTGAACAGAATGTATCACTTGGCATGCCAGTGAGTAATTTTTATTTCTATTGATATTTATATTCATCATCATTTTAACGTTCACTTTTCCATGCTTGTGTGGGTTGAACAGAGCTTATTGAGGCAGATTTTCTATGGCTGGATCCCCCCCCCTGTTGCCAACCCACACCTGTTTCCAAGGTAATATTTGCCTTAAGGCTAGAACTGTTTGCACAGAATATTGAAAATGAATGACATTGCTTATATGACAGTAACACTTTACAACTATCACACAATGTCAAGACAAGGGGATACAAATATACACACATTCACACTTGCAAACACACACACACACACGCACACACACACACACACACACACATGCAACTGACTATTTCTATTTCTGGGTACCAAATCCATTCATAAAGCTTTGGTTGATTCAGACTATAGTAGAAGACACTTGCCCAAGGTGCCACACAATGGGGCTGAACCTGAAACCATGTGGTTGGGAAGCAAACTTATTAACTACACAGCTTGATCTTTTGTTATGCTTAAGTTGTTAAGAGCCTTGCTACTGATAGTATGATGTACTTATTGCTAATAATTTACCGTCAAGTAAGTTTACATTCAGCTTGAATTTCTACAAGCTGATATGAGGTGGGAGACATGAAACACAATGGCTGTAGTAAGGGTTTCAATTTATATAGCTTTTGATGAAAATATAACCGCTTTTCATTATATCTTATGATTTATGAGAGGAAAGGCTTTCTTAAGTATATGGAAACTTTTGTATGAGAAATTATTATTGATGATATTGTTGTTGTTGTTTCCTATTATTTGATACACTTTTCTCTTTAATTTTTACCTGTATATCATTGTAATATTTCTCTATTTCACATAATTTGTAGCCTGAAGCAGACGATCGGAGTGTTGTTGCAAGTGCTGGAATTCCTGCTGACAATACTTTGAACCTTAAAGATGAGGTATATAGAAATAATGCTTTACAAAATTAAAATTCAACACACTGTATATAAAATTTCTTATGCAAAGATCCTAAATGTGTGTGAGTGTGTGTTTACACCTGTGTTCATGGAATTTCTACCAACCTTGATCCTTACAAACTACCTCCTATTAATTTGCAAACCACACACATACAATTCTTCTCTGAAACACATAACATCCAACTCCTATCTTTTCCTATCTTGCTACCCAGGCTACATCAGTTCCAAATTCTTTTTGAAAGGTGGTGTCTTTTGTTATACAAAATCTACTCTTCCTACACATGTCTCTCTCACTTGAATGTTACCTGTAAAACATGCAGCTATTTTTGGGGAAAGTTTCATCCCCTGATTATCTTAAATTCACCTACTTTAATTATTTTGAAAGTCTTTCCCTTCTTAGTGACCACCTACAACTTCAGCCTAGCCAGATCCTTCAGTGATCTGGTTTTAAATGCTTAACCTTTGTGGTTTTCAACTCTTGAGAACTTTGGCAAAATAAATATTAGTGTTCTTCATATCAAATGAACACATTTAGTATTGACCATGACTAGCATGAGATTATTCTGCCTTTGGATTCCATCAATTTTTCATAACAAAATTTTCCCAGTAGAGACTGTATTGACTAGAACCTGTTCAAGTCAATCTTTGAATGCTAGTATACTCAATGGTTCCACATTGTGGTTCCACATTGTTCTTTCTATATATCAGTGACCTTTATATTGTCACTTCTAATAGAAAGTGACAAACTAGCAAAATCGTTAGCACTTTAGACATAATGCTTTGTGGTATTTCTTTTGATTCTTTAGGTTTTGAGTTCAAATCCCACCGAGGTCAACTTTACCTTTCATCCTTTCGGGGTTGATAAAATAAAGCACCTGTTAAGTACGGGTGTGGGGGTGTGGGGTGTAATCGACTTTTCCTCTCCTCTCAAAGTTGCTAGTCTTGTGCCAAAATTACAAAGAGTATTGTCACTTCTAATTAAACATATTCCTAGGCAGATGATACCACAATTCCACCCTTCACTTCTACATAACCTTGTCTATACTAGCATCATCCATAACTAACTTTGTTACCTCTTTCCAGATTAGCACCGCTTCTATGAGCAATGAACCTTAAAGGCTGTTATGCCAATGGAGACATGATGACTTTATCTCATTTAATAGCATCAAAACATATATATAAAAGAATTCACAAAGTCATCATGCCTTCATACTATGTCTTTTCTCTGTTTCTTCTGTTATTGTAACAGTTTCTACTCTTCTGAGCTGTATATTACTCTTGCCCAAACCTATTTAAATGCATCAACCTGTTCTCTTGTCATTCTTATTGTGTCTCACACTACAAACCCCATATTAAATAATATGGCCAATTCTTCCTACCCACAATTATAATTTTCTGGAACACACTCTTTACAGTTGTTAACAGACTAATTAATTAAGAAAATATCAATTCATCGTCATCATCCACCTTCCATGCTGGCATGGATTGGGCAGTTTGACAGGATTGAATGAGCCTGTGATCTGTACCAGGCTCTAATGTCTGTTTTAGCATGGTTTCTATGGCTGCATGCCCCTCCTAATGCCAACTACTTTACAGAGTGTAGTGGATGCCTTTTTCATGACATCAGCACTAATGAGATTGCAAGATAAAGAAAAAGACCCCTCAACTGAGTGAGGTGACTTTATGCTAGGTGTTGAGAAGCTAAAGTATGATAGAGGAACAGGCACAGGTGTCTTGCTATAGAGGAGATACATGGCTACCCTGTGTTATATAAAGGTGGGTGAGAGTAGCTAGAAAGAAGACAATGATGGCGGTAATGAGGTGTCAGAGCCTATCTTAAGATACAAGAAGGTGAGTATAAGAGAAAGTATGGACAAAAGATTGGGATGGGTGGGGGATAAGTTCATTAGAGTGTGAGAGTAGAGAGACAGATAGTTATTTCTGCTAAATATTATTGTCTAAAATATTGTTTGAAAATTATTATTTGTAAGATATGTATGTATTTTGAAGTGTTTTCCTGTGGTGATATATGGAAATCAAGCTTATGGTTGGCTTGACATAAATTGATATATTCTGTTATATTTCCTTATTACAGGTGTTAGCCTTTGAAATAAATTGTCCTAGCTGCAATACATTGTGTTCTACTAACATGAAATTAATCAGTATCCTTTTATTTTAATAAAACTTAGTTAAATATTTCCTTTAGTAAAATAAGTTTTATTTAATAAATATTGTCTTTTATTCTGGTGATGAGTTGCATTTTAGAATAAAGACTAATGTGTAAATTAATAGATTGTTCTCTCAAAGCATTGTAAAATATTATAAAGGAAAGTGAAAAAGAAAAGAAAATAAAAAAAATAAAGTAAAACAAATATGGCATTATAGAAACAACAGCTAAAGAGCAAAACATTTTTCTGAACCTTACTACTTATTTTTGGAATGATAGTTATTAAGGGGATTATTGAAAAATAACGGCCTTGTAATCTGTCAATATAAATTACACACACATACGCAAACATATCAATAGTGCTGAAGAAGCTATTACAACTTTTATAACTTAGAAATCTATCTCAGAAATAAATAACTGTCATTGTTATTGCCACCACCTTAACTCTACTAGATATTCCTCACTTTAAGGAAGTTGTTATAATGGCTACCACTTGTGATCAATGTGGCCATCGTGATAATGAAGTTAAGAGTAGTGGTGCCATAGAACCAAAAGGGAAATGCTTGGATTTGAGAATACGGACACTCTCTGATATGTCTCGAGATCTTTTGAAGGTATACATTTTCTTTATTTTTGAATTTCTACTTTAGTTTACTTAATATAATTTTGAGAATTTATTCTCATTCATTGATTGAAATTAATCTTTTTCAGTCCTTTAATTTTATTCTAACACTCTGAAAACTTTGGCTATAACATTTTGTATGAAATTGAATTAAGAAATTTCCTCTTTAGCTAACTATTTTCTAACATTACTTTTAATATACCTATTCTAGTTTATTGAAACATTTAATCATATAAATGAATTTTGAGGTTGTGTTTTCAAATATACAAAATTGTTTTACTTGATGATAGTTCAAAATTTGTTTACCAGTCATTGCATCTTTTACTAATGATGTAATATTGTTGATGAATTTGTATTCCAGAGTGAAACCAGCAGCATTTCTATTCCAGAGCTTGAATTTGAAGCTATGATAGGTTCACTAGGAGGAAAGTTTACAACAGTTGAAGGTTTACTTAATGATATAAAGGACTCAGTAAGTTAAGAATTTTTGTTTTACTTTTTCCAAAAGTAGAATGAAAAATGATTTACAATGAAAGAAATTTACAACTTTTTTTTTACCACTAAATAAATCAATCAGTCAATCTAAGAATATTGGTCCAACCCATGCCAGCATGGAAAATGGACGTTAAAGGATGACACACACACACACATGAGTAAGTACATAAATGCAAAACAAGGTGGAGAAAAATAGTACTCAAATACTGATGGTAAAGTAATATGCTTTTATTAAAGCTGCAAAAATTTTCACAAACTGTTAATTAGAGTTTCATGTTCCCGTTCGTTGGACAGTTGTGATCAATACTGAATTTGATCATAACTGTCCGACGGCTGGGAACATGAAACTCTGAGTAACAGTTTGTGAAGACTTGTAGCTTTAATAAAAGTATATATATGGGTGTGCTGAATAAAGAGGAGGATTAGATTTTAAAGCAAGCAAGGTTTTGTCAAAAAATGAAATGTTAAACCCACTAAGTCAACTGCTTAAAATTGGTCTCAATTTCTCTGAAAGACCCTGTATATATTGAGCACTTAACGCCATTATTTTTATTTTTACTAAACACTGAGTTGGTGATTTGATAAAATTATATAATCTTCAACAAACAAATATAATCCTGGCAGTTAAGTTGACAAAATACATGTATGTTTTATATAGCATAAACCAAATATGTTTTCTGTATTTTATTAACACACGCACACACACACAGAGTTGTCCACTTAAGCCTAAATTCATAAATATTCCTCTTTTACTCCAAAGCTATCAAAGAATAATCCCTTTTGCTTTGGTGATTCTGCTCAGGAAGATACAAAAGCAAAATTGAATGAATTCAGTAATAATATTTCCCAGGTAAGTTTTTGACTTTTATTAATTTATCTATATTTTTGTGAACATTCCATTAATGAAAAGTTTCTGTTCAGTAAGACATTAAAAAACTTAGGTTCCTGTTAAATTGTATGAAATGTCTCTATATCTAGACAACTGGTAACTTTGAAGTAAAACTGTTTTTAGCTTCAAAACAGGATTGAAGCATTTTGTAATGGTGCCAATTGTATTACTGTTTAACTATTTGCTTTAAGTAAATAAAAATTGAAAGCTATTCATATGTGGACCCGTTGCTCTTTGCTATCAAGTTAATGGTTATAATTCTTTTACTTTCTTATCATTAGTTTCAGAGGTACTGCCTTTTATAGTCAATTACATCAACACCAGTACTTTGAGGATGTTAACTATATATTGTGGTTCATGAATAGGAGCATGTAGTGTTGTGAGATTGTTTTCTTGCTCTGCACAGTCACTGTGTTTTGGTGATGTTAAAGAGATTAAGTTGCCTTACATACTTTAGAGTACATATATGACACATGGGTTATTAAATTGAATGAGTAGGTCCAGACCACAGATTTATTGTTTCAGATATACTTTTTAGAAGGGAGCCATACTGTTCACTCCAACATATAGGATACAGTGTGGCAGTTTGGGCATGTAGATTTATTTTTTTATTGTTTAATCTGCTTTTAAGTTCTAGTGATAGCAGCATGGTTTAGATAGTTCCAGTCAGTTCAAAACATCAGTTTGTATCGTTGTACAAAGTTTAAGGTCACTTTAAAGTGATATGTCATTAGTTTACAGACTCAAAGATATTGCCTTTCTTGGGGATGAGGATGACAGTTTGTGATGTTTTCATAGGTTGAGGTAAATTTATTGATATATATATATATATATATAGAGAGAGAGAGAGAGAGAGATTAAAGAGCATGGAGAAGATAGGAGCTAGATCAAGTGTGCACTGTTTGTTTGATGGAAAAGGATTGAATACTATCTAGACTACTTGGGTTGGAGTGACTAGAAAAGTGTTTGTACTTGGCAGCTGTGTGCACTTAGAAGTGAGGCACTTGGGGCAGGGAAGGGGCTGGAAAAAAGAGTTACAGTGGAATTTTATTATGTGTTTGCAGTGAAGAATTGGAAGCAAAACAAGCAGCAAAGGTGGTTGTCTTTATTTGCAGTTGTGTTACATACTGAGTCATCTTAGTTAAGAAGTGTTGGGGAAACAGATAGAAAACATTTTCTATGTTAATACAGTTTCTCTTGCCATTGACCTAAAATATTTGGGTTCAATTTGGAAACAGAGAGAGAGAGAAAGAGAGAGCTTGCAGGCCATTATTTCCTGATAATTATCTTGCAGGCATTACACAGATGTATGAGTGGCTTCCTGTTGGTGATGATGGCTGATTTTCTCTAGGTGTTATTAGTGGTGTTTATTGCCCGTGCACAATTTTGTGTGAGCAATTTAAGGGTTTCTTTATTATAAAATGAAATCTTGATGGTTTCATTTTGGTCAAATTCTTGAAAATTTCATAAATGAGAAATATTGTTTTTTCATGAACCATAAAATATTTAAAAAGTATTTTCTACTGACTTTTCATCCATTTTTTTATGTTAGTAAACAAAAACATAAAAACAGTTCTAAAAAAATATATAAATTAAAATTAATATCTGACTATAGTCCTGAGAAAGCGACTAGTTTTATTTTGTATCATACTGAAGTAATAATAATTTATTGGTGACGAAAAAAAAACATTTTTGAATAATAATTTGTATGCAAAATATTTCCCTTGGTTTGTTCTATGTATTTGATGTATTTTAGTTGGAAACTGTTATTATAAATTTTGCTTGCTCTACAGATTATATCCGGAGAAAAGCTTAATGTCCATTTGATCCTTGATGATCCTGCAGGCAACAGTTATATCCAGGTGAGCTAAAATAATTGTTAAATGTTACAGATTAATATAAGAACTGAAATATTCTGAATAATAGATATAACTACATCAAAAGAAGAATGGGACTGCTGAGGTTTGAAATAGACCTGAGTAAAGTTTTGGCTCACAGGAAATGTAAAAACAGAATAATAAGTTAGTAAAACTATTTATTTGAAGTTGAAGTCTGTCGAGTTAAATTTTTCTTTTGTATTTAGGGCATCTAGAAGTCTAAGATTTGAAGAAAAATATTTCATTAATATATCTGGCAGCTGGCAGAATCGTTAGTATGTTGAACAAAATATTTAGCGGCATTTCTTCCAGCTCTGAGTTCAAATCTTGCTGAGGTCAATTTTGCCTTTCACCCCTTCAGGGTCAATAAAATAAAGTACCAGTCAAGTATGGGCTGATGTAACTGACTTGTTCCCTCCCTCAAAATTGCTGGCCTTGAACCCTGCAATGGAGTGGCATCCTGTTCAAGGGGAATGTTGTGATCTCAGACACTTATATATCATGAAAACTGGGTAACTGACCTTATGGGCTCAAGAAAAATATAAAGAAATGTATCTTTCAGCAGATTCACAATTTTGGTTTTAGGACAGAAAACATAGAATGTTATGTAAAGCATATATTGTTTTACAGAATGTGTATGTAAACTTGAATATGAAAAAAATCAATAATTATAATCTCATTCTAAAGCAGTTTTGAGATTGTGTGTAATTAGAAGGATCATGTTGGTATAATGTCTGAAAGGTTATGAGTTTAACCTAGTTAAGGGTTATGATTTTAACCTAATTGAGTCTCATCAACTTCAGGCCTCACTACAGATTGACATGAAATCACTCACCAACATAGTCCAACATCTGATCCCTATATGTGCTGTCTCCTCATTCTTTCTTTTTTATCACTATTCCATCGGTCTTTGCTCTTCAGAGCTGCTGGCTGATCTTGTGTCACGTTCCTTTTGCTCTCTAAGTGTACCACTGATACAAAAATATTTACAATCACTGAACTAATGACTTATAGAAAATTGTTTGTTCGTTTTAATATCCATTTTTCCATGCAAGCATGGTTTAGATGAATGTATTATTAAGACACATTGTTTTACAGCTGGATGCCCGTCTCTAGCTAATCCTTACCAGTTTCTCAAGTAAGGACGGCTTATTTCACATGTCTTTGAAGGCACAAAACCAGCAGATGATTTATTGACAAGGAAAATGACAACAGCATCACTACTTGTAGCTCACGATATTTGATGTTCAGAGAGAATATTTAAAAACCCACACTCACACTTTGGGTTTTAGCCTACCAAATCCACTCACCCAAATGGGACTGAACCAGAAACCATATGAGTGGGAAGCAAACTTCTCAGCTACACTGCCATTCCCATGTATTGATATTTTTCCATTTACATAGATCAGCAATATCCTTAAATATATATATTTTATTTGTGCCTTAAACTTGAATTGGCCATGAATTTTTTTGTTTTTCTTTTCTTTCCTACAGGATTTATGTTTTCCTGAAGAAGACCCTGACCTTAAAATCACATATTATGAGAGGGATTTTGAACAGAAAGAGAGTTTAGGCTTAAATGATATGAAAACTGAGAATTATTAAGAAAATTTAAAGCACCAAATCATATCTGTTTTGTTTTTAAAATACAATAAAGTTGCTTATTGGTTTTAAAGATATTTGTTTTTATCTTTATTCACAGCTTAAATTTTGACTTCTGGAAAATAGAAATAATGTTGCTTTCCATAAAGTATGAAGAATCCAGAGAGAAAATGCTCCTCTTAGGATACTGGTAATTCTAAGTTTGGCTTTCTAGCCACTTCTGGGTTTGGTACCACTGCACAGCATCTTGAGCATATGTCTTTTACTATAATCTTGGGTTGACCAATTCTTTGTGATGGAATCAGTGTAAAGTCTTAGTTACTGTTATCTTTTATGTTAATATTTGCAAACCTTTTCTTTTACCAATGTAAATTGTTTACATTATGTTGTTTGTTGACTGTTATGTTATGGATTGAATAAAGCCTTGGATGTCAGAGGTTTTTGATTTATAACAATTTATTCAACTTATAAACCAACATCATAGAGTGCAAAGTCTGCTCTTCATGTAGATGCAAACTCACTAGTTATTGACTGATGAAGAACTTTTGGAAATTAAATTTCATTGCTGAATACAGTGAAAGAGCACCTGACAAACTACAATACTTAACAAAATGTGTTAGTGACAGTGTATGATTACTTTGGGGATGCTATAGATTTAGATGCATATTATTAACATCCGAAAAGGTGATGTAAAAAAGAAATCTGAGATATTTGCTAGTAATAACCTGCTACAAGATGACACCTGCTTGATAAAACCTTAGATGATTTTCTTCAATTTCTGTACAGTCTCAGTAAAAATTGCACATTATAAAGTGCAACAACTGAACAATATCATGAAGAGCTGGTAAGGAGTGCCTTCATAAATGCATTGTCGTACATAAGTATATGCCAACATCTATGAAACTCTCAGACTTAAGAACAAACTAGAGCTTTGGTTCTTGTACAATGCAACTCTGAGACATTTTAACAACTTTGTTCTGTGGTTGTAGCAGTATGTCAGAGTATATGGAAGAAGCTCATAAGCCTTTATATACTCTTAGCAAGCTGATGCTCCTATTAAAGACGTAACACTTGCAGGGATAATAAGTAAGAAATGTTACTGGGCTTGTGGTTAAAGTCTTTATCCACGAGTAAAGTGTCCCACAAAGGAGGGTGATTATTTCTCATGTGGGAAAAATGTCACTGGATAAGATTTTGCCTGATGAAGAAAGTTATGGTTCACATCACTTCTTTGTACTGTCTCAATTGTTGCTCCTTGGTGCTTACACTCTTTTACTCCAAACCACACATTTAATTGAAATTAAGGTTCGTGTCTTATCAATTATGTAAGTTCTCAGATTTTCATTAACAAGCAAATTGTTTAAAACTTTGGCTACTTATTCAACCTATTTCTCACTGTATTTCTCTATACAATTCCTCAGTTACTGCTCCTGTGATGGGCACGTGCACTGATGATCTTTACTTAAATGACACTCCATATCTAAATGCTTGTCCAGGCATTTTTAAGGATCTTTGTAGTAATGCGATTCTCAAAACATTTTTAAACAACATTTTCTGTTACAGAGGAAATAGATCTGAGCTCAAAATTTCAAACCTTGTAAACAATTCTGTATGTAGTCTGGCTGATCAAGAGTTCCTACCTTAAGAGATTCAGTGGTTATTTTCTGAAGAGATTATAGAACATGTATATGCAGGTGTAAGAGATGACTCTAAGTATTACAAGAAGCAAATGTGCATCAATTATTCATCTACAATAAACAGTTATACCCATTACCAAACGTTGAAACTATGGGGAACAGTTTAGCAAAATATCACGTGTTCTCAATTTTTTATCTTAAAAGTACATATGACCTTCTGAACATTTGTGACTCTGATAAGCCTTTTATGATGTTTGAGGCTATCAGTTTACCTGAATATAGTTTGGAGTTACCAATGCTGTTGCTGTCTTCTAAAGAACCATAGATAAACTCACGGAAGAAGAGAACTTTTGTGACATTTTCCCTTACAATAGTAAGGGAAAATCATTGGTTGACATCAGGCAGAACATAGGAAAGTTTCTGTTTGCTGCTGAAGTTGACTTTTAATGAATCTAAATCTGCTATAATTACAATGTCAATCAATCTTCTTGACTACCTAATTACAAATGGCCGAATTAAGCTGGATCTTGAATGACTGAAGCAACTTCAATAATTGCTGTTACCAATATCAGTTTCTTTAGTTAAAAGTGGGCATTCACAAGTCTCTTATCTTTAATATTATTCTAATGTCATTAAACTATTGCTCTCTTCCCTTCTTCAATGTATGTTGTTATTGTAAAAATCATTTGCTACAAAGCCATTTGTAAAAACTATTTGCTATGTATCTATATAGCAAATAGCACTATCCTTGTTAGGAAAGGAATTCATAATTATTCTAGAAATGGATTGACCCTCTATCCACTCATCTCTTCTATTCACTATTATTCTGCTAGCATAACTGAGGATGACAGTACATGATAAATCCTATCATCACCCTTTTTTTATTGTCAGTCATCACTCCCTCTTCTTAAAGCTCCTTCTTATTGACATACATCACCTATTCCTCCCATTGTCTATTTCTATTACTATCCACCACTCTCTAAATACTTTGTTAAAAGTGTATAGAGTCTGATATATATTTGCCATAATTAAACTATGCAGGGTTACATATGAGTTCAGTATTACTGTACTCCTCAACAGATTAAGAAGTAATTCTGTTTACACACACACACACATGCACATGCATATATGCATGCACACACACTTTCATGCAAACATGTACATTCGGTTATAATATAAAGTCCAATTCTCTTACATTTTAATTGAGAATGTGTTGTAAAGTATTATTAAAAATCACGTAGAAAAAATCATAAGCAAGATTCCAAGTCTGACATGTGATAAAGTATAACTAGACTTTATAGAACAATCTCAATGCAAACTTTTTTTAAGGATGCTTTCCATGTGATAAACATAACATGTCTTCGAAGAATAGGTATGGTCCCTTCAAGAAACCAACATGTTTTTTAAAAGTGAAATATTAAAGACCAATGAAATTTTTGCTTTATTATAAATTTGATTTATTACAATTAGCAATCCTTAGTGAAAACCAAAACTTAAAAAATATATAGATTGAGACCAATGATATTTCAATTTAGGGTTCAATGATAGCTTTAACACACTTTCCACTGAAGATTGTCTTGAATGCTTCTTCAAATTCTCTCATTGGAAAGTTATGTGTAACGAGTGGTTTAACATCAACTTGACCACTAAACACCAACATTTCACAGCATTCCCAAGTATGGAATATACGTCTGCCATGTACTGTCTTTAGAGTTAAAGATTTAGTAACTGAAAACAAAAATTCAGAAAAAGTTAATTTAGTTTATGATATTTGTGAATTCAACTTGTAAAAAAAATTATTATTTAAATAAAAAAAATACAATACAAAGTTGGTAAAGTGTTAAAATCCTTGTGTTGTGTCCTTAAACAACCATGTGTCTTCTGTCTTTTGTTAACTTACTGGGTCTGGAAGAAGGGATAATGTTCATAGTCTTTGCAGACTCACTCTCAAAGACTGGTGAGACTGATGACATTAATGTTCTACTTAAACTGTTGCAAGTTGATACCCACAGGGAGGAAATTCTAGAGAGTCAATGTTCTGGTGGGTAAGGACTAAGTATGGGGTTTAGACAGAGATTGGACACAACATAAGTGTTGAGAGGAGGATAAAAGAGTTGGTTTGGAGTGCCTGAGTGGAGGTGGCATAAGACCAATCTGCTCTGAGAAACGGGCCACGAGCCGTTATAGCAGATGTAGAAAAGACAGAAGACTGTACGCCGGTGGATCAGAGGCTGGTGCATGTCTTAGTGATTTTAGGCCAATCATTCAAGTGGCCTTTCTCTGGAATGATTGTGCAGCAGCAGCAGCACCTTCCTAGGTATGGGAGAAAATTCTCTGTTGTGGGTGTCAATTGAGCTTTGTTAAGTGTCAGCAACTGTTGGAAACTGAAGTATTTCTGGTCATGAAGGGAATGGCCAATCTTTGGGATGTGTATCTAGCTAAGGCTGTACTAGAGAAGATCCTTGCTGACAGTGAGACCTAATATGTGGAGCAATCATGAGGGCTCTAATTGAGTGTTGCTCATGTTTGGGTGAAGTAAGATGTGACAATGTTTATGTGATATGAGTGGTGTTTTTTTTTTTCTTCTTCTGTTGAAAGAGTTAAGATGGGCATAGCCCCTTGGAAAATGCTTTGGAGATGTCACCGACTCTCTGAATCTCTTCCGACATTTTCTTGCACCTGTCCAGTCCCTTTACTTTGGAAGCAGCTGAAATTAGGTGTCAGCGTTGAAATTTTAATGATTTACAATTTAAGTCTTCATGCACGACCTGTCATATGGTTGTCTGGGAGATATTGAGACTTTTAGCCATTTGCCTCGTGCCCTGCCATGGATTTCATGACACTCCCTTTCAGACGACATCTACCAATTGTTTCATCCTTACAGGTCATTTTTGAATGGGCTTGCTGTTGATTGAACTTATCTCACTGTAGTGTTTCATGACATTATAGACTATTTTGGGATCAACACCAACTCTTGAAGCCATGTCTTTAGTGTATTGTCCTGCCTTTTTTAGAGCTACAATCTCACTTCACCTGTTAGCTGCCATATTGAAATGTTTTACTCACCAAATGTAAACAAACAATGGAGTGTACATGAACAATTGAATGTCGAGGAGCGCATTTTAATTATTTTTGTGCAATTTCA
>JAOPUL010005356.1:27800671-27811373 GCA_027564515.1 Octopus rubescens
ATCATCCTTTAACGTCTGTTTTTCCATGCAGGCATGGGTTAGACGGAATATATATATATATATATATATATATATATATATATATAGAGAGAGAGAGAGAGATACAGTTTTATCATTTTACATCTGCTTTTCTATCCTGGCATGGGGTGGATGGTTTGTCAGGGTTCAATTTAGTTCTTGGGTTGAGTTATGGGCCTCATATGTGGATCAGGTCCATGTCACACTTGTGCATTTCATTTTTGACATGATTTCTATGGTTGGATGCTCTTCCTAGTCTCAAACACTTTACAATATGTAATGGGTGCATCTTATTGGGATACCAACTTGACTGAAGTTATTTTGTCCCTGACCAGACTTTAAAAAATCCTATATATTCTTTGTACTCTATGTTCATCAGCACTAGAAAGGTTATTTCACTTCTGACATGGCTAAAGAGAGTCTCCGCTTTCCTGTGTTTCTCTACTCATTTGTGCTTTTCTTTCCACACAAATGGATGGGTAGAAGGCCAGAGTAAGAGAGGTAATAGAAGAATAAAAAAAGAGAATCAGAGTGATAGAAGTGAGAGTGATCGGGGAGAAAGGTAGAGGAGTGGTAGACAGTTACATAATGGTTGTTGATAAGGAGATTGGATGGAATCAACATTAACTGAGACAGCAATAGAAAAGATTGTGACAAAAGAGAACCAGAGTGACAAGGTGATAGTAGAAAGAGTAATAGAAGAGAATCAGAATGATAAGAGAGGGTGATAGAGGAAAAAGTAATGGATGCGTGAGAGGGGGAAAGTGAGAGAGACAGCTACATGATGATTGTTGGCAAAGAGATTAAATAAAAACAGTATGAGCAGTGTGACATGTGAAGAGACACTGATAGGAGAGAGACAGGAATGGGAGAGAGAGAGAGTACTGAGGATAAAATAAAAAAATGACTAATAGGGGAGGGTGCATGATAAGGGAAGTATGCTTGCCTTGTTTTTTTCTAACCTTTCCTTTATCTTCTGCATTCAGTACCCATGTTTTATTTCAATGCACAATTGTATTTTGTACACATGCATCACACAATCTGTGTTTAATTCAACAAGACAACCTCCAACCCATGCCAGCATGGAAAACGGACGTTAAAGGATGATGATGCTCTTTGTTGTCAACAGAGGCTTATTAGAAAAACTTGAACCAGAGGTTGTTAAATATTTTACTCTATAATAAGATGTTGAAATTCTATTTTTTATCATATGGAATAATTAGATGTGTATGTAAATTGATATTTGTTTTCGTTATCCTCCAGAGAGAAGAGAAAAAAAGACAAATGAAATTGGAAAAACTTGAAGGGAAATTGTCCAACACTTCTGTAAGTTATATTTTATTTGTTAACAAGCATTGTTGTAATGGCTAAAAATGATTTTAAAAAATGCGCATTAGAAACATCTAGAACTATGTTTTTGCTTCAGTTATTTAAAAAAAAAATAATTAAAATATCCCTTTGAAATGCTACCTTGAACCTAACCAGCATAATCAGATATTTACAAAAAATTCAGATCTTAAAAAAAAGTAATACCTCTAGATTAATTTCCTCAAACTATAAGCATGCTGGCTTTTCAATGATTTTGTCAACATATAAGTTGAAGTATCATTACAACTGAAACCCCATATTCCAATGGAGTAAAGAGATGTAATTTATGATTGGCAGAGAAGTATAACATGTTGATTCAATGCTTGAATATGTTACATAAGCAGGCAAACATTTTGTCTGTGTGCAGGCATGTGAATAAATTCCTCCTAAATACATTTCTGTTGCAGATTGACCATGAGATCATTGGCCTCAGGCATAATGTAACACCATACAATAATGATTCTTCTTTGTCGTTGCATTAATATTTAACCACCACTGGCTTCCTCATAGTAATATACCTGTGTAAGTGACAAGTAGGTTAGTTATTGCTATAGAAATTTTCCCCCCTCAACCATAAACAGCATGCTAGCCTCACATTGCTGTACTCTTTCTTAAAAAGATTCAAATAATTTGCTGTTGTTCAATCATCATTTAACCCTAATCATCATTTAACGTCCGTTTTCCACCCATGCCAGTGTGGGAAACGGACGTTAAATGATGATGATGATGGAACAACTTTTCTTTTAAACAAATTGTATCAAAGACATGACAGCATTTCAGTTTAAGCTTTATTGAAGATTTTTCCTACCAACTTGCTAGTCCTTTATGTTTAATTTGAAATGATTATGTTCCTAAGTTAATTAATATTTCTTGACCTACTTGGTCTAATCTTATGAGTGAAATGGTGATAGTGGCAATTTTTGTTGCTATATTTTTATAGTAGACATCAAGAGATCATGATAATGATGTAACTGAAAGAAAGGTTTTTCATTGGATTAACAATTTGTTTAACTACTAACTTCAATTTATTTACATAGTTTATTCTATGTGTGCTGTATCTGTGTGTTGAATCTTGGTTTGTATTTTGCTAACTTCCACAACTAAGCATTTTTGTTTTTGTGGAATTCTATATAGGTTGATAGTTATTATCAACTAATGTTTTTCTATCTAGCTTTGTTTTACATTTTGTATGAAAATATACTACAAAGGCTCCTTGATGTATATTGCATAGTTAACTGATGAGAAAGTGTTGTACTTGTGTGTCCAATGAAACAGTTTGTCATGAAGTTTTCAACTTTTATGTTTACATTGAAATTTGTATATTACATTGGTTGCTTGAAGTGTATTCTGTGGCTTTAAGGCTTGTGGGTGTTTTAGTAATATATTCTTTGTGTTAGTTTCTGATTAGGTGTAATACATGTATATGTTAGGTGCATTTATATGAGTGAGTGAGAGAGAGAGAGAGAGAGAGAGAGAGAGAGAGAGAGAGAATTATTTATGATGAGATATTAGATGGTTGGGAAAATAAGCATATTTAGATGTAAGAAATATGTCATCAATAGCTGAAATACACTTCATTTCTATTTCATTCCCTGCTAGCCCTCGGTCAGGCCTTAGTGAAGGGATTCATGATTAAAGTCAGTAAAGGTTTGTAATACTAGAAGTCTCTCCCAAGTTTGTGCATATTTATGACAATGCTATCCATTTTTAAGATAGTAGAAAGTGATTTGAGGGAGATTTGGCTCCTATTTCAAGTAGTTCAGCAACTATACACACAATTCCTCTTAGCTCATCTATCAAGTGTTGTTATATTCTGGGATTCTTCACAGGTTGTACAGTGTTAAAACACCATGACAAACTGCTATTAATATGATGTATGAACTGTGAAACTAGAAATTATGAAATAGTAATTGCCAAACTAAGTATACATGGCCAGGCAACTGCCAACTACCAGATGACATAATATGAACAACCATAGAAACTCAAAACTATACAGTAACATTTAAATTGGCAAGCAGTTGTAGTTAAAGGTAATCAATTTCTTCAGGATTCAATGAATAAAAGCACACAGTTAGATAAGGACAATCAAATAGACAATTTGTTGATTAATGAAAGACAACCTGATCAGCAGCTGGGATACACTGAGACAATAAAATGCCTGTAACAGAAATTTGATACCAAAGACACCTGTGACAAAAGAGTTGTAAAGGCCATGCAGAATGTCAATACATCAATAATCCAAGATCATAGAATAAATGTCACGGATCTAAGCCATTTGGTGTTTACAACAAATATATAAGTGGTAAATGTAAAATGACACACAGAAATGACAACAAAAGAAACATCACTGATAAACTCCTAGCAGGCAAAATCAGAATAATGGAAACCACTAAATTGAAAAAAAGATCTTACAGTCACACTAGAAGCTGAAACAGAGAATACAAGTAAGGATATAAGAAGACGGAGAAGAAAAACCCTCAGGAAAATCGAGCAACACCATAATGCAAACAAGATTACAAAAAGAACAGTAGTGTTAAAACAAAATATTAAACTAAAGAAAGGATACAAAGGCATGAGAAAAGGCTTTAATCTTTAGCCATTAGAAGATGTTTTAAAGAAAGTGCGTAGAGATTTTTTGCCAGCTTAACCATCAAAGCAATAAACATCACAACATTACAAAGCACACAATCAATCAATGAATTATGGAAAAACATTTGCAAAGAAGCAGGCTTGATAAGAGCAATACAAATAATAAAATAAATAAAAACAAAACAAAACAGGAACGTACATTCCTTTTTTTGCTTTTAAACAGGAATGTACACCAGCAACAAAACATCACAAATGATGAAGTCTAATAGATAGTGACACCAATTTTGGTTGTCAGTAGTGAAACATCTTTGAGAATGAAACATCACAAATGATAATAGCAATTTTTAAGAGAAACCTGTCCCAGATTAGTTAAAAGGGTTTTAGTTCAACTATCAGTAATCCAGCAAGTGACATCAGCAAGTGTATTCAGTAATCAGTTGATTGAAAATCTGGTTTGCTACAGGTAATATCAACCTACTTCCGAAACACAGTGACATAACCAATGCCTAAAATTGTAGAGCAATCACTTTTACAACCTGCTTACAAAAAGAACCTGGAAACAAGTAGAAATTACTAGTATTCTACCTCAAGAAAAGATAGAAAGAATGTAAAAGAGACTTTGACTTAATCCACTCCAAGGGTGATATTAGAGTGTAGGTGTCGACACTGACATATCCTAAAAAGCTTTCTCCTCTTTGTTATTGTGCATAGCCTTAGCACCCCTGAGCCAGCAGCTAAATGAAACAAAAGTTATGAAATGAATTAAAGAGAGAAGTGTGTCTGCTAAATTGTTTTATTTTTTAATCCTCACCATATTTTCTAGTTCAAATGTTAATTAAGATTTCAGTACATCAATCAGTTTCCCTTTAAATATTTTATTGATTTTTGAGTTACCTTTGCCTTTGCCTTTGGTTGAGTCAAAAATTGTTCAATAGTGTTTACCTCTTCTCAACATGAGTACAGTTTTGATGAATGTACCTCATCAATACCTCAAAGCAAATAAAGCTTAGAATCAAAGAGAATATTTTTAGCCACATGATAAACAATATTTTGTAAAACATCTTGCCTAGAGATCTTAATGACAGTTGAATAAACAAAGCAAAAGGCTGTTGAATGAGAAATGGGATGAAAAGAGCAATAGAGAACCTTTTGGTTACATCCTTATGTTAAGCACTGGCTATTAGAAACTATGAAGCTGTTGAAATCACAAATTGCTTCAAAGTATAGTCCCAAGGAGAAAATTTGATCAACCAAAGAACACATTATCTTCTACTGGCTAAATATGAATATATAAAGAAACATGACAGACAATTAAAGATAACTATCCAGCTATCATTAACAGCACAGTTGTTAGAATGTCACTAAGTATATATGTACACCATCAGAAAGAAAGAAATTTTGCCAAAGCAGCATAAAAGACATTGCAAGTACAAATAACTGAAACTGCAAATGATAAACAGTTGTGACTATCATAATAGGATTCTTGAATATTATTAACAAAAAACCAGCTTCAGATATTGCAATAGTCTTAACACTGTCTCAATTATATGAGATACAGAAGACAATATTTTTTGGCATTACATACATATTAAAAATATAGCAGCCAAATTTTCCTCAAATTACACTTTACTATTTTCAGAATGAGAAAAATATATTGGAAAATGTCCTACTAATTCCTAAAAAGAAGAACAGGATGGTTATGATAGGAATACTTTTGATCATAGCTCTACTTAGTCAGGGCTGTTCTAGGGTTAAGAATAAGAACAAGGCAATTAGATTGTATGCATTCCAAATATGCATCTTTTGAATTCTTCTCACTTATAATGTCTTGGTTCCATAATTATTATTCCTATTGGAATAATTTGTGTACTTACCTTCAAAGTTTTACTCAGCCATTCTGTTATTCATTCTTGTTGGAGAGTTTTCCCATGGTAACGTAAGCCATCAAGTTTTCCTGTATGTTTAGTTTGCACAACCAAACCCTCTTTTTCCTTGCTTACTCTACTGCCATTTCAGTGAGGCAGGAGGTGTCAGGTATTTACCTAAGGGTACAATGCAGTATCACAAATTTGTAAAGGTAAGGGTGGAAAGGTAAAGTAAACTCCAAACTCCACCAGAGACCTCAGTCCTTATCAGTCTTCAGAAAATAGATCCTACTGTTTATGGGTCAGTCTTCCTCACTGAATACATTTACCCATCAAGATATATGGTCACTTATCATACTTCAGAATGGATTTTATTCTGTATAAGGTGAATCACTATGTCAAAGAATACTTTTAAAATAACATAAGCATTTTGTTTGTATTGATAATTTTATTATAACATTTAACATTTTTTTCAAATTTGTTAACTTTGGCAGATTTTCAGATTTGAATAGATGTTTTGGTTGTTTTCTGTTACTAAATGTTTTTCCAGTTAGATTAACTGCTATGAGAAGTAAGGCATCATGATAAAGGAAAAACAAAATGTTGATGGCAAGGTTTACTTCAATGATTTTTGGAGTGTAGGCTCTCTAAATTTAACCATTATAACCAGTTGTTATGTATAACAATTGTACATAATGTAATCTATATAATGCTATCTCAAAATGAATCACAATATGTCTAATATCAGCTATATTATCACCTTTAGTACAATTGTGATTTATCTAATGATGACATGTGTGAAATTATCTTGAGGATCCATTATACATACAATTCAGCTTTTAAAGCAACAGTCATGTATGCTAAACTACTAGTACGTCACATTGCTAGGTTGATGAGAACTTAATCAAAGTCAATTAAGAATAGAAATTCTTTGATTTGCAATTCCAATTAATTACAATTTATTTGTCTTTGCTGAATTTTGACATAAGGATATCAAATGACTAGTAATTAATGTAAAATTGATATTTAATAATAAACATTAAGGTGATATTTCAGTGAGCCAATATTCAATTAATCAGAAGTTATTGTATGCTCTTCTTGATTATAAATTGAACAACAGTTAAATCAGACATTGAAGATAATACAAGTCATATTTATTAAGCTATTCTGTTTTCACATCAACTTCAATAGGTAGTGTTCTGTTATGTACTTATTGTTATATTTTCTAAATGTATAAAAGACAATGAATATGTCGAGAAAAAAATGTACTCTGTTCATTAGTATTAGATAACTACTGTCACTCTAAATACCACAATTCATTCACTAGAACTTTCATCATTGTCATTATCTTCATCGTCAGCATCTTGAGTGCTATCATCATTGTTGTTTGTCATTTTATCATCATCATCATCATCATCATCATCATCTCCCCACCACCATCACCATCATCTTTGTTAATTTAACATCTGCTTTTTCAAGTGATTAATGAGAAGAGAGAGGGGTTCAGAGAATGGTAAAGAGTTAGAGGTAGCAGAAGAGTCAGTGCATCAAACTTACAAAGCCTTCAAGCAGGCTGCAAAGAAAGAGGTAGCAAAGGTACAGGAGGGACATAAGTAAATTTTCAGAGAATGTATGGATTCATTGGAAGGTCAGAGAGATGTTTAAGATTGTAAAGCAGTTAGAGAGAGAGGGGAGGGTTGAGAGAGAGAGAGAGAGAGAGAGAGAGAGAGAGAGAGATGCAATGTGACAGAGATGAGCTGCTTAAAGGATGAAGAATTAAAAGAAGGGAAAATGTACAATATACACTGGGTGGAAAATGGAAAATGTAGTGTTGTGAGGAGTTAATTAACCAAAGTGGCAGCTACATTTAAAAGTAAGATAAGTATAGAGGGAACTGCAGATGGAGGTATAAGGATAGCCTGGATCTTGGAAATGTCATGAAGATGTAAGATGTAAATATATTTTGTTACCAAGGAGACATTGAATGGAGAAGATGGATCAGGCTTGGTAAGGGTGGCTAGAGTGAAATACACATGAAAGAAATCTTGTGACCTGAGTGGTATTTTAATGAGGAGAGGGTGTCATTGAAGCTGAAGGTAAAAGTGTATGCAGCATGTTGAGAAGTGCTATGATTTATGAAAGTGAGAAATGGATAGTGAGCATGGATAGCTGAAAAGACTGAATAGAATGGAGAGTATAGTTCAGTGGATGAACAGAGTACTGTTGATAGAGAAAGACAAACATTGCATAGAATGATGGGACTAGAATCAGTGATAGATGTTGTGAAGAGAAATGGTTGGGTCTTGTACTAAAGAAGGATGAAATTGACTGGGTGAGAGGAGTGACAGCAAGGATTGTGGTGGGAAGAAGAGAAAGAAAAATACCAGGAAAACATGCTAAAGATGATGAAGGTGGAAATGAGGGCAAGGGATTGGTTAGGGAGGATATAGAGGGTAAGGCAAAATGATATAGAGGGTAAGGCAAATGATATAGAGGGTAAGGCAACCCCTTTATTACCCTTAAGGAACATAAAAATAATTTTAGTAGAAACCCCCCCAAAAAGACTTATTAACCCGGCCAAAACAGAAATAGGATTAGTCAGCAAACGTATATTAGATACCATCCTTGATAAGTTAAATAGAAGACTAGACTTACATATTTGGGGCAATAGTAAGTCTGTTATAGATTGGTTTAAGTCCATTAATGATAAAGATAACTGTAAATTCACACAGTTTGATATGGTGGACTTCTACCCATCTATATCCAAACCCTTTCTCCTTAAAGCAATAGATTTTGCTAAGGAGTATGTAACCATCACTGATTCAGACATCAGCACCAGTTTGCATTTCAGGAAATCTCTACTCTTTTTCAAAGGCTCCACTTGGATCAAAAAGAGTGGAGACCCTCTATTCGATGTTCCGATGGGTGCATATGACGGGGCAGAATTATGCAAGTTAATAGGCATATTTTGTACGGCTTGAAACTAGAATTCCCTTACTTAGTTGTAAGATTATACAAGGTTGACGGCCTTATAATCACCCGTACCATGAACGGACATGAACTAGATGGCCTAAGGAAGAATCTTATCGTGTTCTTCCAAAGGATGGGCTTAAAAATCACAATAGAAATGGACTTTAGTAACGTAAACTTCCTCGACATTAACCTAGATTTAGATTCAAATAGATTTAAGCCCTATCTGTAAACCGAACAAGAGACTGAACTATATTGATAAAGGATCAAATTACCCACCTGTTATTCTTAAAAATATAGTCAGTAACATAGGAAAACGTATCTTGGCAATATCTTCAGACGAAACTGCTTTCCGAAATGCCACTCCCATATTACAATGATGCCTTGAAGAATAGCGGATTTTCAGAGAAGATCCAATATAGCCAAAATGAAGACAATAATAGCGGACCCCATAGAACTAGAACTAGGAAGGTTTTATGATTCAACCAGACATTTAATACAGCTGTTAGAACCAATATTGGTAAGGGATTTTAAAATTTAGTATCTAGGCACTTTCCAACCAGCCATAAATACCATAGAATCTTCAATAGAAGAACACTCAAGGTTAGCTACTCTTGTTGCAAAAACTTTGTCTCTTCGATAAGCCAACATAACACAAAGATCCTCAACAACAATAATAACGGTACTACAATAAATGAAATACCAAAATGCAACTGCAAAGGCCAAGACAGCTGTCCTTTGGAAGGAAACTGTCTAACTAAAGGAATAGTATATAGGGCCAAAGTTCAAATGGACAATACTGAAGAATACAAAACATACACAGGTTCTACAGAGAATTCTTTCAAGACCAGGCTGTATTTACATAAAAATTCTTTTAAATACCCAGAGAAGAAAACAACAACAAGCCTCGCACACCACATATGGCAGCTAAAAGAAGCAAGGTCTTCTCCTTTCAAAATACAGTGGTCTATCTTAGAAAAAGTTAATCCGTACAGACACAGATCATACAGAAGCCCGATGAGATGTAATTTGTGCTTAAGCGAAAACTTCTTCATTCTATTCCAAGATAAGCACGGATTAAATCAAAGATCTGAGCTTTTAAATTTCTGTTGACATAATTCTCGATATCTAATGAGTTGTCAAACAATTCCATATGGTTAACAGATCTGATACTTACTTTTACCGACTACTTGCATATTCACCCCGTCCAATCAATTTTCAATTTATTCCAACCGAAAGACAAAAGAACTTGAATAGCTTTCGAAATTTTCACAAACTTTTAACAAACTTTTTACAAACAGTATCACCCCTATCCAGACCCAATACACTCACCATGCTAGTCGCCCCTAATGTGTTATGTTAAACGGACTTTTACCCACCAACTGTTTCAAATCGGGAACCTAATTTTAACTTTTCCAACATGTTAACCCTCTCAATTTAAATCTTTCATCCTATATATTCATAAAAAAATGCAGATCATATTTACTCCATATTTAATGCCTGTCTTGCAACATTAATTATTCGCATAAATATGTGAAACCAACCTACCAAATCTTGAAATACCACCTAAAATTATGGATTCATATCTTAATATTTTAATTTTAATTTTTAGCCCATTCTAGGATTTAAAGTCCCCGAGTAATTTTTCAACTTGATTACTTGCCTATAGTAACAACTATCTACTCTTTCCCTTGGCTGAATATATTCAACACACTAGAAAAAGATACTTAAGTTTTCTATAAATTCTATATATATATATTCACTTAGAACAATAGTGTATATAATATATACAAACCATCATCATCATCATCATCATCATTATCATCATTTAATGTCTCTTTTTCCATGCAGGCATGGGTTAGACGGTTTGACTGGAAGCTGGGAAGCTGCAC
>JAOPUL010005356.1:27864574-27875561 GCA_027564515.1 Octopus rubescens
ATTTGAACTCAGAACGTAAAGTCGGAAAAATTGCCGCTAAGCATTTCTCCCGGCGCGGTAATGACTCTGCCAGCTCGACGCCCTTGGGCCAGACATAATATTGGTTTCAAATGTTGGCACAAGGCCACAATTTGGGGGTGGGGGCAAGTCGAGTACATCGAACCTAGTACTCAACTAGTACTTATTTTATTGACCCCAAAAGGATGAAGGGCAAAGTCGACTTTGGTGAAATTTGAACTCAGAATCTAAAAAGATGGATGAAATGCCGCTAAGCATTTTTGCCTGGCATGCTAATGATTCTGCCAGCTTGCTACTTTATGTTTTCACATAATATTGGAAATGAATGACTGCTTGTATGACAGGGACAATTGTTTAGAGCTGTCACACAACACCAAGACAAGGAGATACAATGATACACAGACTTGCGCTCAAACACACACTACGTACATACATTTATAAATACATAAGATTGGGTTCGTTCAGTTTCGATGGCTTCTTTCAAGTTTCCATCTTCCAAATCTACTCACAAGGCTTTGGTCAGCCTAGGGCTTGCCCAAAAATCAAGCAACGGGACTCAACCTAAAACCAGGCTGGGAAGCAAACTTCTTAACCATGCAGCGATGCTTGTTGTTTCTTGAAATTGCTGGAAATAAATTAAAAGAATCGTGTTAATCTTCAACTAATATAGTTTATTCTACTTTTGCTTTTATATGCCTCATGCTTTATATATGCTCACATCAATGTAATGAGTTTCATATATTTTTATAGTTCTTTCAATTCTGGTTTGATTCCATAATAGAAAAACAAGTCATATGCATGCAGAATATGATTGGCTAAGCATATGATTGCATTAGACCAATCAACTGACCTTATCTCTGAGCATCCTGCAAACTTCCTTATTTCATAGCCTTAATTACTATGTATAATCAACACTTTAATCTCTACAGCTGTCACTCTGTTGATCTTTTGTCCAGCAGTCTGTCATAGTGACACTTGTGTGGTAAGCATTGTTTTTGATTATTGTTTTCTTTCTCTTGTCTCAAGAATCAGCCAAGTTTTATATCTTTTTGCCCCATTCTCTCTCTGTTTTGTCTTTTGAAATACTTTCTGCCCATCAACAATTTTTACATAAAATATTGGCAGGTATGGCTGTGTGTCTGAGCGGTTTGCTTGCCTACCACATGGTTTTGGGTTCAGTCCCACTGCGTGACACCTTTGGGCAAGTGTCTTCTACAATACCCCTGGGTCAACCGAAGCCTTTGCAAGTAGATTTAGTAGATGGAAACTGAAAGAAGCCTGTCATATATACATATATATACTTATATATTACCAATATTCTTACCAATATTCTTCAAAAACATGTCTGGCCATGAGGAAATATCACCTTGCTTGGAAACAGGTGAGGGTTGGTGACAGGAAGGGCATCCAGCTATAGAAAATCTGCTTTAATGAATGTTATTCAACCCATGCAAACATGGAAAAGTGGATGTTAAAATGATGATGATGATGATAATGGTTGGCAAACCTGTTCTCTCCTCTTTTAAATTCTGTGTATAGTTAGTTCCTTGTTACCACCTTCCATACTTTTGTTATTTATTTCCTATTTATTTATTATCTTCATATCTCGATTAACAAAAAACTGTTTTGACACCAATTAACCTCTCTAATGCAATCTCTTACAGTTCTCACACCAAACACATCTGAACTATGCTTTAGAGAACCACATTCCTATACTGATAGTGGTTTCCATATATTTTATTTCTCCTATCAGTCCACCTTGTCAATCAAAAGGAAGCCCCCCAACCCAAAATGGATGACTTAACAATTCAAACTTCAACAGCTGCTTTCTTTATGGCAACTAACCACAAATAGGTTTTCATAAACAGCTCAAAATATCATGTTCCGTTATTGATATTCCTATGGAAATATTGCAAGTCTAAAGCAAACAAATAGATGCAGTTTGGCTGAATGGTTAAGAGGTTTTCCTTACAACCACGAGATTGTAGGTACAATCCCACTGCATGGCATCTTAGACGAATGTTATTCTCTATAGCCTTCGATTGATCCATACCTTGTGAGTAAAAGTAAGGGAACAAGAAGTGTATAGAACCCCATCGTGGGATTGTACCTGGAACTCAAAAGATACAGCCTTGTCAGACACTGTGTAATGCTGATTAAGCATTTAAACTGGACATATCCAGTCCAAATCTTCTACTTGTTTTATGTTCAAACTGGTCAGATCCTGCCTCTCACACTTACCCTACAATGTCATTCTAAAATAAGCAATCACATCATTGAAATCTCAAAGCTACAAGATAGTGCATGTTTAATTAAAAAACAATGTGGATAAATAAGCATTACATTTGACAGAATAATCTGAATGCTAAAGAGTTCAGGGTACATGTGTTTCTGGAATGCTTAGCTGCTTACAGAAGGTGTGTGGCTGAGTGGTTAGGATATTTGTCTCACAATCGTTAGGTCATCAGTTCAATACCCGGCGGTATGTTGAGTCCTTGAGTGAGACACTTTATTTCACGTTGCTTCAGTCAACTCAGCTGGCAAAAATGAGTTGTACCTGTAATTGAAAGGGCCAGTCTTGTCACATTCTGTGTTATGCTGAGTTTCCCTGAGAACTACGTTAAGGATTACGCATGTCTGTGGATTGCTCAGAGACTTGCACGTTAATTTCATGAGCAGGCTGTTCCATTGATTGGATCAACACTGGAACCCTCGTTATCGTAATCAACGGAGCACCCGTTTTTGTTTTTTGTTTGCTACTTACATGGCTATGTGGTAAGAAGCTTGCTTCCCAACCACATGGTTCCGGGTTCAGTCCCACTGCGTGGCACCTTGGGCAAGTGTCTTCTACTATAGCCTCGGGCTGACCAAAGCCTTGTGAGTGAATTTGTTAGACAGAAACTGAAAGAAGCCTGTTCATCATCATCATCATCATCATTTAACGTCTGTTTTTCCGATGATGATGAACAGGCTTCTTTCAGTTTCTGTCTACCAAATTCACTCACAAGGCTTTGGTCAGCCCGAGGCTGTTGTGTATATATATATATATATATATATATACTACGAGCTTCTTTCAGTTTGCAGTAAACTTAATCACCAACTGGCACCTTGGGTGCCATTAATGGAGACCATTCTGTTGCAAGCATTCTGGCCAGGTCTCCAGTTTGAATGTACCTCCTTCCCTCCAACTAAGCCTACGGTCAGAGGATGTCTTCCTCCCTTCCTCCTTCTCCTTTAGTCTCGGTGGCTCTGTAAAGGGTCATGAGAACAGACCTTCTCTTCTGCTTAGGCATTGAGCTCAGAACGTAAAGCTGGAAGACATGTTGTTAAGCATTTCATCTGGTGTTCTAACAATTCTGCCAGTTCACAGCTTTAATAATAATAAAAAAAAATAAACATAATAATAATAATAATAATGGTTTCAGATTTAGGCACAAGGCCAGCCATTTCGGAGGAGGGGTTTAGTTGATTACATTGACCCCAGTGTTAAACTGGTACTTATTTTATTGACCCCAGAAGGATGAAAAGCAAAGTCGACCCCGGCGGATTTGAACTCAGAACGTAAAGTCAGAAGAATTGTTGCTAAGCATTTTGCCTGGCTTTCTAACAGTTCGGCCAGCTCGCCGCCTTAATAATAATAATAATAATCCTTTCTATACTGGGCACAAAGGCCTGAAATTTTCGGGGATGGGATAGTCGATTCAATCGACCCCAGTACTCAACTGGTACTTATTTCATCGGCCCCGGAAGGATGAAAGGCAAAGTCGACCCCAGCGGAATTTGAACTCAGAATATAGAGACGGACTAAATGCCACTAAGCATTTTGCCCGGTGTGCTAACAATTCTGCCAGCTTGCCGCCTTAATAATAATAATAATGATAATAGTATATGAGTGTGCATAAATATATTTAGTAATCTTAAGAAAGTCTGTTTTAACAGCTACAACTGCAGCTTTCACCATTTCTTGTAAGTAGTTTTTACAGTATTAATAATGTAATACTGTACATGATATTGATATGAAACTACATATGAGAAAATATCTTAATGTGCAGGAGAATTCAATTTCATGAATGGAAGGATTGCAACCTGAAGCATATCTTTACAAATTATCTATTATTAATATGAAGTATACACACGATACCCTTATCAAGAGAAAATAAAAGTTAATCATCTAAAGTAATTGAGGATTTGTTACCAAATTAATATGCAGATCTTGAAATTAGCTACAATAAAGATCTATTGCAAAGATGGCTATTGTAGTTAATGCAATTATACTTCCGGTTACTAAATATGTTAACACTAGAAACACCAGTTATTTTTAGTATCTTTTTTAGTGTGCAAATTTTAGGAAAACTGCTGTCGAACATGCAAACTTTTAATGCTTTATCTATGTTAAATGATGTTGAAAGAATAGATGGATCTTAAAAAAAGATTAGTAATTGTTTATTCAAGCAATAGGCTATTATTTAGTGTGTAGGCTTCTTTATAAAAAAAAAAAGGAAGAAAATATCACTGGGAAAAGTCACTATCAAATGAGAAACTGAGTTCTGACTTAGGAACAAAATTAGTAGAGTGCAGGAATTAGTTTATGCCACATACATAATTGTCTTAAGATATATTGTTGCATAAACAAAGGGAATTTTCTTTCCACCAAAGTTTGAAACATCTTCACAGACTCAGTCCTTACTTCTGAGTTTCCCCTCTTGCATTACAGGGATGGAAATATCACTTATGTTTAATAAACATTAATTTTTTCTATTTGAAATGTAAAATACCACTTTTCTTTCAATTGATGAAATTAATTACAAGACACTAGTGTTAACTAGTCAATTATTAATTGCAAACCACTAGTATCAGCTAGTGAACTATTAATTACAAAATGCAAGTGGCAGCTAATCAACCATTTATTACAAAACACTATTGCCAACTAATCAACCATTAATTACAAAATACTAGTGTCAGCTAATCAACCATTAATTACAAACAATTAGCCAACTATTAATAACAAATTGTTAGTGATAGTCAACCATTAATTCTCAAATGCTAGTATCAGCTAGACAGTTATTAATTACAAAATATTAGTATTGTCTACAAGCCATTCATTTACAAAATACTAGTGTCTATTAGTCACCATTAATTACTAAACACAAGCATCAGCTTTCAATCAATTTTAGGGGTAGTATGAAAAATAAATACTAACATTGTTAAAATCAATAAGTATGGTATGATTTAGATGAAAGAATTGATGGCACTAGAAGTTGTATTACAAATAAAATTTCATATTTTTATCCCTTGGGTGAGAGCTGCAACTTTCCAAGGACTCAATTTATCTAACTGAAATAAGTACCATAAAATTATAAAGAATTTACTCTTTACATCTTTCTCACTGGGACAGGAGTAACAAAGACTTCCAGTTACTGTGACTGAAAATCTTGTGTCTCTTCTCCATTCTTCTCAATTCATAAGCTGTGTGTGCTGCTCTATGAACTCTAACCACCAACAGTTGTTTGACAATCTCTCATCCTGAAATAGGAACACCTAATGTCAATGCACACTTCTAGTTCTTGTATTCCTCTCACACTGACATTGTTGGAATAGAGGCTGAAATATTTATCATCTTGAACAACATACAACACATCACGCCAATGTGGGAGCCTTTAAGTGGTTACTCAGCTTCCTAGAAATGGCAGTCAAATCTCTTTCAAATCACACCTTACTGTTTTTAAAAAAGGGCATGGTGGATAATTTGATCCTAAGTTTCTAACACAATAAAAAAAACAAGATGGTTACAGCTGGAATGCCTTTGACATAGGTCTGCTCAATCAGGATTAACTTGGAGGCTAAACAATAGCAGCAACGCTACTGCATCTTCTCTTGCATATGCCCCAGCTTGTTAGAGGGTACAGGTGAACTGGATTTTTTAGCAGTGGCCACTAATAAATTCATGAAGGGCTCTTATTCATGAGAAACATCCAAATACCCTATTTGCTTGTAGGCTCTTCTTCAGCCACTGGTTTCTAGCTAAGTTACATACAGAGATTGAGATAATTTCATCCTCCCCTTTCCACACAAGTCTCTGACAAATTCACCATCTCTTGAAATACAATTACCCATTTTCTTACCTCCAAACCCAATCACAGTCTCTTCCTTCCATAAGATCATCTAACCACTGCCTATTAAAAGCCTTTCATCCTACATCTGCATATTTTTAACCTTTCGGTGAGAGCTGCAGCTTTCCAATGACACAATCCATCTAACTGAAATAGATACAGTAAGATTACAACCTATTTCACAACATTTTCTACCCATCAAATTGGTAAAAAATGTAATACATCTATGCTGACCACCCCATGCTTTATCTCTGACTTACCTGAGAGAGCTATTCTGTCTTGAAATGTTTCTCTATACCTTTTACATAACCAAAGCTTGAAATTTCAAATCATAGATGCCCTGCAGCTGTACAAAGAATATTACCAACAGGATCTGGAAGAAATCATCCACTATCCTCAACAAGTAGATATTTATCCACCACTGTACCATATGAGCATCAACAAAGCAAAAAATATTATTGTGCATCACACAGCATGTAAACATTCTTACCTGGCTTATGCAATTATCTTACCTGTCATTCTTCAACCAAGATAGCTCTGTAAGCAGTTATTTTTGCCAATAAAACTGCATATTTTGTTTCCATTTCCACTCGGCCCACCCAAAAGTCACCTCTCAGACTCCCACTTGCCCATGCCGATGTTAACTACAACTCCACACACTCGATGAAGGAGCCTCTTTGTGGTTTTTATCTGCTAGATATAGCAACCACATTTCCCTCATATCACAACCCACCATCTTAAAAAGGGAAGACAAAAATGATAAAGTAGTTCTAGATACCCACTAAAGAGACAGGATGGTCATGGCTGGAATGCATTTGACCACAGGTCTGCTTAGTCAAGGTTGACTTGGTACTAAACAATAACAACAACCTCTTCATACAGTCACCTCCTTCCTGTCTCCTTTTTCTCTCTCAAAAAGCATCTTAAAGGTGAATAAGCATTCATCAATCAACTTGGGTCACATTGCCCCTCAGTGACCACCTTATCGTTACTGAAATGCCAGTTCTGCTAAAAGCTTTGTTAAAAACTATCCTTCTTCTTGACATTAGCAAAACTTTTGACCACATCTGGTATGAGAACCCTTTTGCAAAGTTGCTGCTTAAGGGCACCATTCTTCTTTTCTTATCTTCTATTGAATTTTTTGAAGTTTTCTCAAAATCCTCACTGATCTACATTCTATCAACTCAGGGTTAAATTATGTTTCCTATACTACATTATCGACCCTCTTGGCATTATACAAATGATAGCATCCTTCATTCCTCCATCACCTTAAAATAAAGTCATCATCCACATTGACTGACAACTTCATCATCATCATTCAATGTCCATTTTTCCATGCTTGCATGGTTGAGACAGATTTTATATATCCAGATGCCCTTCCTGTCGCCAACCCTCACCTGTTTCCAAGTGAGGTTACATTTTTCCCATGGCCAGACATGGTTTTTACAGAAGACTGGAAATGTACATCAGTGATGTTCATTTTGCAACCATCACATGATGTTTTGACAAAGGTATACACAAGCAAACACACATACCACAGCATTACTGTATCAACCAGACTATCAGATGCCGTTATACACCACTGGTCACAATGCACTTCCTCACATTGCTTTAGCTTTCAAAAGCACCCAGTACACTCTGTAAAGTGGTTGGCATTAGGAAGGACATCCAGCCATAGAAACCATGCCAAAACAAACAATTAGAGCCTGATGCAGCTCTCTGGTTTACCAGCTCTTGTGAAACTGTCCAACCCATGCCAACATGGAAAGTGGACATTAAATGATGATGATAATGATAGTTACTATTATTTCATATACACACAACAGATTAGACTGTTGGAAAAGAACAATTCTTAACATCGAGCTACAACATTAGATACCAAAAAACCTTCTTAACTATCCTAGCTGTCCCTAATAATACTGTTTTGACTTCATTAACTTCCTCACCCTTCTGTTGTACTCCTCAATGTTTGCCTTCATCTCTATAGTCAGTACTCTGTCAGATTCTAACACTCCTAGATACTTATAACTTTCTCCTTCTTTCAGTGATTTTAATGTCTGGCCATCTAGTAATTGAATGCCTTCACTGCTGACTACTTTTTTATGACTAATATTGTGGACTTATCTATGCCAAATTCCATATCTGAAGGGTTTTACAGTTTGTTTTTAAGGGATTTATCTCTTGTTTATTCTTACTTCAGATCATCTATGTAGAGCAAGTGGTTAATTTTTCCTTTACTATCTCTAAACTGATACCCTGCCTTTGCTTTTCTTAATACTAAACTGAGGGCAATTAAACATAACACAAATATTAAAGGAGATAATGAGTCTCCCAGGAAAAATCCTCCCTTAATATTAACTTTCCCTATGGCTGTATCACCTAAGTAGAGATCTACTTTCCATTTCTTCATGCTATAGCTAATTAACTCTCTTATGTTGTCTGCAATAATGAATATTCTCAAACATTCACTTATCCATGAGTGTGGAATCATGTCATAGGCTTTCTTATAATCTATCCATGTTGTTGTTCAATTTTTCTTTCTCGATTTCACTTCTTTTAGGACTGCTTCATCTATGTATAATAGATTATGCGTTCCTCTAGCCTTCTTCCTGAAACCTTTCTGTTCTTCTGTTGATTTGACTCAGATTCATTTTTATTCCTGGTAGAATTTGTGTGGGCAGCGGGTTACTACCTGTAACCTTAGGTATCCACAAGCTTTCAATAGTCTTTCATGTGCTTAAGACCCTCCTGATAATCTTTCCTGTCTCTAAGAGGCAAACTTTCTGTAGAAGCTCGACAGGACATTCTATTCCAATCTCCTTCAACCATATCTTTACTTACAGTTCTCAATGCACCAATTGGTACAACCTTTACAGTTTTCATACTCTAGATTCTTGCAATTTCAAATGTTAACGGATTATATTTTTTTGGTTTTTCATCCTCTTTCTTTACAATCCTGGAATCAAACGGATATGATGGATCAATTAGTAAGCAACTTCCTTGTCTATTATTGTTATGTCTGGTCTGTTACTTTCTAGCTTCTTATCCATTTGAATAGGAAAATCCCACAAAATTTTGCATTTCTCTGACTCCAGCACTCTTTCGACCTGATGATCATACCATGTACCTCCAACTTCAAATCCCCATTTCTGACAGAGCTTCCAGTGTAAAACTTTCACAACTTGGTCATGCCTCCATTTCTTGTATTCTCCCTGTGCCAACTTGGAACATTCTGCAACAATGTGTGCCACTGTCTCATTCCAAATTCCACAGACTCTACATTTTTCTAACACCTTCTTCCCATACACATATTTTCTCAAGTTGTTTGTTTTTATTGCTTGATCTTGAGCTGCTATAATTAGGCTCTCTGTTTCTTTTTTTAATTGCCCTTTTTTTTAGCCAAGCCCAGGATTTTGATCCACATACATCCTCAATGGCTTTCCAAAACTGACCATGCAAAGATTTCTCTTCAATTTGTTTAACATGCTCTCTTTGAATTTCATTGTTGTCCTTTTCTCCTATTCCACACTTGATCACCTACTCCTTATTCACAGTCTTTAGTAATTTCTCTGTGCTGTTCTGAAAATATTCTAGTAGGCTTTTTCTTTCCATTTGTACACACTCTTCTACAGCAATTAAACCTCTTCCACCCTGGTCTCTCTTCATATACAACTGGTCGATATCAGCTTTTGGATGGTGGGCTCCATACATTATCAACAGCTTTCTAGTTGTTTATTATTATTATTATTATTATTATTATTAGGATGCATGGCCTAGGGGTTAGGGTGTTGCACTCACGATTGCGAGATCGTGGTTTCAATTCCTAGATCGGGTGGTGCGTTGTGTTCTTGAGCAAAACACTTCATCTCACATTGCTCTGTGACCACTTTGACACCTGACGTGTAGTATACCGTGCACCTGTTCAGGCAACGTTGATTTGATGGAGGAAGTGAGCTAATGTACAGCACAAACATTTGATCATTATAAACAAATCATTTGTGCAGGTTGTTCGGCAAAAACTGAACACTCATACATTGTCCATCATTATTATTAAGAAGGCAGCGAACTGGCAGAATTGTCAGCATGCCTGGCAAAATGCTTAGCAGTATTTCGTCTGTCTTTACATCCTAAGTTCAAGTTCCGCCAAGGTCGACTTTGCCTTTCATCCTTTCAGGGTCAATGAAATAAGTACCAGTTTAACACTGGGGTCAGTATAATCAACTAAAATACCCTCCCCCGAAATGGCTGACCTTGTGCCTAAATCTGAAACCATTATTATTATTTTCCTATTTCACTTTCTATTTCAGTTCTCCTTTACTTTATATTTACTTTATAACTTCATATTTTCATCATTGTTGTTTTATCTCTTTTTTAATCTTTCTGTTATGTATAGATTTCAACTTCACTTATGTCTCATTCCTCTTTCTGTTTCATATCCTTCAGTCTTTCATTTGTCTTCATGTTTCTCCTCCACTCAAAATTTTCTGTTTGTTTGATTATTATTTATCTTGTCTTTCATCTCTACCCAGTCATTGTCATTTTTACTGTTATTCTTGTTTTCAAATTATGTTTCTCTTTATATCATTTCTTTATTCTTTTGACTTTCTTCTCTTCTCATTATTTTCCCACTGGCAGTTTTATACCATATGTACTCTAATTAATATATCAAGTGGAAAATGTACTGATATACCAAAAGTAGATCATAGCAGCAAAGAAGACACCTGCCCAAGGTGCTGTACAATGAGACTGAACCTGAAACCAGGTAGTTGTGAAGGGAACTTTTTAACCACACAACCATGCCTGTTGCTTTTTATATATGCATATATATATATATATATATATATATATATATATATATA
>JAOPUL010005356.1:27903787-27915007 GCA_027564515.1 Octopus rubescens
TTCCAGTCAAACCGTCTAACCCATGCCTGCATGGAAAAAGAGACGTTAAATGATGATGATGATGATGATGATACATAGTATGACAGCCCTCTACAAAGTGTCTACCTATCAAATTCCACTCAAAATGTATTGGTCAACCCAAGGCTAAAGTGCACAGTTTAGAGGCAACAATGATGCCACCCAATTTTTCTAACTGTTGTCAAAAAAAGCTTCTACATTGTCAATCTCTCTGCTGGAAATAATAACCAAATCCTATTCAACTCACGCCTGTAGTGTCTTAAAACAGGACACTGGATAATGTAATTGTAGATATAGTTTTAAAATAAGATGAGATGGTCACAACTGAAATTCTTTAGATTATCTGCCATCTATACACTTTAACTATGTTACTACTATTGTTGATTAGATTCTTATTTCCTGACTTCAGCTTTAACATTACCTGTTGCAACTCCCATTGAATTACTCTGATTACCACACTACCAAAATATTATAGAATGTATCACCCTTTATGCCCTGATAATTTAAACCATCCAGTTGATCAGATCTTTGCATGAAGTATTCAGTTTATCCATGGTAAAAAAAAATGTTTTCCACATCTAGTATCATCCAAACAATTCAAACTTCTGACACCATTGTCATAAAAAGGTAACTATAAGAGATCCATATACCAAAGACTTTATTCAAAGAATAATGCTATAACACAGTATCTAGCTTCAGTAAAGGAAAGTAGTCACCCATCATACTATCATACATTATTATAAGAACCCAGAATCACAACATTCACCCTCCCTTAAGGAAAACAATAAACTATGATATCATAAAAGCAGCAAATGTTAACAGTAATAATTAACTTCAATCTGAATTTTTGTATTTATACAATTTAACACAATAAAAAAAATTACAAATCAGGTCTTTCAGATGGTTTGTTAGCTTTCTATCAATGACAAGGGTCATCAGTAGAGAGTAATAAACTTGAAAAGACAAAGTAAAATAATTTCTCCATCTCTGCCACTCAAAGAGTCTCCGTCTTAAAAAATAGTATTATGTTAGACTAAAGGATGAGAACCAGTGGGTTATTGAGATCTTGAAATGAGTTAGCAATTGGTAAGTCCAACACTATGCACTTAAGTATTTTATCTGAAGATGTTGTGCATCATGACAAATAATGGAGTGTTACTACTTGACTACTTTTCCAAACAAAGTCAAACTTGTCATTACATAACAGTAGTTTAAACTTCGTCTTCTAAGGGATCACTTTTGCATATGCATACTGAATTTTTTATAAGGACATAGCTAAGAGAAATTAGACAAGAAGGTTAAGGGATGCAGTCTGAAGAATGGGGTCTAAAGAGAAAGAAACAATCATGAATCTCATCAGTAACAGTTGAGAGTCAAGATAAAGTACTTCAAAACGAACATCTTTCCAACATGATTCTGAAGGGTTTTGTGGTTTTAAATTTAACCCTACTAACTTCTGTACAGCCTGATTAATTTTCTCACTTGGTTTATTTTCTCTGTGGTTGTAAGAAGTGGTGCAGGATGCTGCTTTGCACATTTCCCTGTTGTTTTAGGAAATTTCACACTTTCATAGATATGAACTGAGTTTCTCTATCATTGGTGACAGCACTGGAAGTTCTGGCTAGAGAAAATAGCTTTTTGTAACATGAGAAGTGATATTTCAAGAAAATGAAAGGAGTAATATGATTAATCATCAACTGCCACTAAAAGGTATTTGTTTTGAGATACCAACTGTTTAGCTTCCACAAAATCTAATGAAATATGTTCCATGGCTTAAATAGCCTTTACAAGATGTTTATCCATAGGATTGTAAAATTCAAGCTTTAGTTCAGAGCATATTTAGCAGTTTTAACAAAACCCTCATTCACCAGTTTAATATTGGTTTCAAATTTTGGCACAAGACCAACTGTATAAGGGAGAGATATAGTTTATTATATCGACCCCAGTATTCAACTGGTACTTATTTTATCGACCACAAAAGGATGAAAGGTAAAGTAGACCTTGGCAGAATTTTAACTCAGAATGTAAAGACGGACAAAATGCCACTAAGCATTTTGCCTGGCATGCCAGCTCACTGCCTTTCATCAGTTTAATATTGATATCCTTCAAGCAACTATAGTATACATATCCCTTAATATTGATATCCTTCGAGCAATTTATAACATTCTTGTAATTGTCACAATCTGTGATAAATCCAAGTATTTTGGGAGATATGAAGGCATGTAATGTGTCGAGCTTAGGAAATTTTCAAATATATGTAACCAGAAATTCTAAAGTGGCTGGCGCCAATTGAGAAGGAATTGCATTGAGTCTTTCTAGCTGTAAAATTGTGTTTATATTTGATCTATTGAATAAATTGTCATAATTACTAATGATAAAAGATCCTTATACCAAGGACTTTATTTGACAAATAATGCACCAGGCTTAAGTAAAGCATAGCACCAGCCTATCATATAGTATATCAAGTAATCAAAAGAACATAGATTCACAATAACCACCTTTCTTGGCAATTCATTTCTCATTCCACAAGCATGTAAAATTCACTAAAAAGAAGTTTATTTAAAATGTCTCCAAGAAACAAAAACAAATAGAGCAGTAGATCTTATCCATTAATGTTAGTCAACTTATTTGTTGCTTTTGCAAATGATGGCAAACAGATCATCAAAAAAGCAAAAGACCACTAATGAGATATAAATTTATCAACCAATGCATTTTGACCCCTATCAAACGCACATCTACTATTTTTTTATCACTTCCATTGCTCAACCCAAATAGTTTTGTTAGCAGTTCCACTACCATACAATTGGATACTTTTGCTTCTCTCAGTAAATCTCTCAAACTGTATCTTACCCTTTTTGCATATTTAACTTCTCAGTTTCTTTGGTTCGTTTTTAACAAATATTTTTCTTAAAATCAAGCATAGGCTTTGACAGTATATCTATTCTAGTTTCTATCTTTTGTAAAGTATTCAACCCTATCTCTTGCTTAAACAACTATACTACATATAATGCATATAATTGAATGTTGTGTTCTCAAAAATTGCTGATTCATTTATGTTTCATGTTGGCACAACTTCTGGACTTCACTGTTTCTTTGAATTGCATATTCTCTCCACCAGAAATGTTAGCACTTGACTGACATTTCCCATCAATGAGGTTCTTCCATATATTCTCCAATTACATGTTTTTATTACTTAAATACTAAATATTCTACAAGTCCTGTCTCTTATTTCCTGGAATTGAATAAACAGTTGCTTTTCTGAAAGAAATGATACACAAACTAGTTCTATACCAATACACAGTTGACATTAGGCCATTTAAGTTACAAACATGTCAGCTTCAATTAAAGTTATATGACATCAGCTTCCTGAGAAGGTTGCATTAAAAAATACCATATGAATTCCTAGAAGCTTAATTAGTCTAATAAAGGATGATGTTTTCAGGAGAGTATTTGTATTGATGATAACCTAAAATATAATTAGCCTATTTTCTTTCTCTATTTTGTCTTCTATTTTTCTATTTGTTAGCCTTAACTTCACTACTATAATTTACTACTAAGACTTTGGAAACCATCATTTTTATACATATTTGATGAGAATGTATATCATTTTATAGATGTAGCATATTTTTTTCTTTGTATAATTTGTCTTTATTTTTATTTTTATCTGTCACTCATACTAAATTGTCTAGTATTCAAGCTGGTTACATTTAACCTTGCTGTTAAACTAGCTTTTTTGTCTTTTTAGTTCTTGAATAAGGTATCAATTTACTGGTGATGTACAAAAAGAAAGAATATTTTATAAGAATATATGAATATGTCTGTGTGTGTCAGTGTGTGTGTTTGTGTGTCACATTTTTAGAATATGATTATCTACATTCTGTTTATCCACACAATTTTTATTTTATCATCTAGGAGTACAACTTTCATAGTCAACATCAACTCTAGAAATGCCGTCTGGTTTCAGAAACTTAATATTTTTACTGTCACCTTCACTTGATCGATGACTTGGATTAATTTTCTGTTATGATTATATTTCAAAAGAATATTTGAGAAAGAATTTAATAAAAGTTTTTGCAGACAAGGCCTTGGAGTATCTTATTTCTGTAACTGCAGCTTTCCCCTGGAAGATGTGCCCACCAAGGGACATTGAATTAGCATCAGTGTTATTTGAATGATCAGTTCTTTGAAGTATTTAGAACAAATGATGAAAAATATATATGAAAGTAAGATTGATTAAGTTATATCAGCTATCTAAAGTAATCAGTGAAATTTCACCCAGCTTTCATATATTCATCATTCCTAAATAATAGTATGGATCATCTTACAAAGAAATGAATTTATGAAGCAGAAATTGAATGGCTGATATGCATATCTACTGTCACAGAATGAATGTAAAGTTATTAGGTTTGTTTGTTTTATATTTTATTCTTTGTGTGTGTGTGTGTGTGTGTGCATGCGTGCGTGCGTGCGTGAACCGTATTCTTAATTTTCAGTAATTGAACTGAAAAACAAAAAACCAAAGATGATTGTTCTCATATGGGCAGATGGATATAATGACCAAATAATTAAATTCAAAACTCATTAAATCAAGATTCTTTTTGTTTTCCCTCAAGCTATTTCTAACATCAAGCATTTATTTAACAGATTCATAGTTGTTAGTCTTGCTTCTTATTTATTCTTACTTTCTCTTTGTCATAGCTGTGGTTGTGACAGTTTTCCAAAATATACATTATATATACCAACTATACATGTGTTCATTATTTGTAATCCTAGGCATGGGGTTTCTCTTGCCTTTAAAAATGAATAAAGTTAATAAGGATTGGGAGGGTTAAAGTATCAAAGTAAATGAATAGCTTTAATATAAGATAGATTTTATTATAGGATACATTTATAAATTTATTGGTTTTTCTGAGACACAGAAGAAGAATAAGCTGAAACTTTTTTATTTATGTAAAAACAGTAATGAGTGTATAATACCTTTAACAGTTAATATTTTAATATAAATGATATCAGATGTTATATGTACTAATCAACAACAGAAAAAAGCAATAGTGCCATTAGTGCAACACAAACATGTATTGATTCCTTGCCAAATTACAATACAAATTGTCTGTCATTCTTGTTCCCAAATTAGGTACCATAAATTGCTTTTTCCTCCACTTCTGTTTAACTGTGCACTTTTATTTTCACAAGTTCTCTCATCTGTTTCATAGATAATTCATCAATCACTAAATAGCAGCAGAATAGACTATTCTACAAATGTCCAACATATGATGTTCAAAGTTTGTGATGAAAATTGAGTTTTTATTCATTTTCTATCTCAAATTGGTGCTTATAATGTTTATGATTATCAACACTATTATTTTAACATTTTTTATATAATATATATAACTTATACAGAGAGGAACAACTATATTTTCCTTCAATTAACGAGGGAGTTTGTCTGTTGCTAATTGGTGTTGCTGTTTAACCCTAAGTACTCCCTGGTTGAGTGCACCTGTAATTAAAGGCATTCCAACTATGACCATACAGTTCTCTTTTCTTTTTCAAGAATAGTGTGCTCCAGACATTATACAACTTTTTTTTTTTTTTCGAAAGAGAGAAATTGTGGAGATTTAGCTGCTATTTGTAACAGACCAAACAACTATTTAGAGGCACCAGTACATTAACCTCCTAGATATAGTAGCCAAACCTGCCTCAAATCACACTTCACTGTTTTAACAATGAACATAGAAGACTTAATTCTCAAACACTTTAAAAATAGGATTAGATAGTCAAGGTTAATTATAGGTTTGCTTAATCAGGGCTTACCTGAAGCTAAACAACAAGTGTATATTTTCTTATGCTTCTCTCATATAATATTTTAAAGACATCATTATTTCAACAGAGTGATAGCATTACTTTTTTGGTCTATTTTCCATCCATGTACCCTTTTATACCATCCCAGAAAATTTATTCTTTCACCTGATATCATAACATTGAGTTATATTCACAAAACAGTACACTTATTATTTTTGTATAAAGTTATCTATAGCTTTCATCATCATCATCATCATTATCATCATCATTTGGCATCCATATGGGTTAGACGTTTTGGCTGGCACTGGTAAGTTGGAGAGCGACACCAAGCTCCAGTCTGTTTTGGCTTGGTTTCTATGGCTAGATGTTCTTCCTAACACCAACCACTCCATGGAGTGTACCGAGTACCTTTATCATGAAACTCAACATCTGAAGATCATATTTCACCACCTCATCCTACGTCTTCATGGGTCTACCTCTTCCACAGGTTCCCTCTACAGTTAAAGATTGGCACTTCTTTACACAGCTGTCTTTGTCCATATGCATCACATGGCATACCAGTGCAGTCTTCTCTCTTGTACACTACATTTGTTGCCTCTTATACCCAATTTTTGTCTTAAGACACTTACACTTTGTCATACATGCACACTGACATTGCACATCCAGCAGACCATACTAGCTTCATTTCTTTCAAGCCTTTGCATGTCCTCTGCGGTTTTCACTGCCATGTAGCATAGCTGTTTGCACACAGGTATCATACAATCTGCCTTTCACTCTGAGGAAGAGACCCTTTGTTACCAACAAAGGTAGAAGCTTTTTGAACTTCATCCAGCCAATTTTTATTCTAGCAACTACGTAGTCAGAGCATCCTCCTCGACTGCTGACTTGGTCACCTACTATCTACTACTTCTAAATATCCCCTGGGCATTTGATGAAGTCTATTCTCTGTACATTCCTAGTAGTTATTATGCCTATACATCAGCCACATACATAGACTACTTTCTCTGTTAACCTTTCTCTGATACTGCTGCATCTCTTATGTGTCCATAGCTTGCACTGAGTATATCTTATGGAGTTTCTACCTACACCTTTTCTACATATCAAGTAGGGCCATCTTCCTGAAGGGATTTGTGATTTTGTCTGTTTTCCTACTTACTAAGACTTTGGTCTTTGCTAAATTAACTCTAAGGCCCTTTGATTCCACACTTTGTTTCCACACCTGAAATTTCTTCTCTAGTTCAGGTAGTGATTCAGCTATAAGAACAAGGTCATCAGCATAGAGGAGCTCCCAATGGCAGCCCATCTTAAATTCCTCTGTTATGGCCTGGAGGACTATGATGAACAAGAAGGGGCTGAGAACCGATCCTTGGTGAACTCCTACATGTACACTGAATAAAATCTGTCATTTAAGGAAACTGATGCTGATTTACATGCACAACAGTTAGCCAATAAAAGAATTTAATAAAATTTTACTTGCCCAAGTAACAAAAACAATTTTTCATTTTTCCTCACTAAGGCAAGGGCAAGGCCTGAAGTATTCGAGTCTACACTCCTGATGACAATTAAAATTTATAAAACTCACCTATTAATTCTTATGATATCTAAATATACATAACTTATACAAATCACTCATTCACATTCTTTACATTCATTTACTGGATTTTACTCCAATGCATAACTGGCTCAATTTTTCTATTTGGTATCTTCAACAAAAAATACCACAAACATCAGCACTGATCACAATTAGATGTCTGGTTGTTAACAGGAAAATGCTATAGAAGAATTTTCCCTATAAAATTTTATAACATCATCGACATAAGAGATACATTTTAGGATTTGTATTTGTGTAATTAATACAAAGAGCAGTAGAGATAACAAAGATACAATAAAGCATTAGATTAATATAATTAATGTATTACAGAATTTAGTTTCATCTGTCCCAAGCATTATAATAAATACCAACAATATACTAAGATTGGCTTAATACATTATCACACTCTCCTTCAAATATTAACCTGGTGCATATGCAAATAATCATAATTAGTAATCCTTTGATTACTAATTATGTTGGGATTCACAGTACGGATTGTACAATTCATCCTTTCAACCGATGAATACAAAACATGGCTAATGAGAACTTCATTCGGGTGATTTTCCTGAGTCACCATCTCACCCTTGTATACCAATCCATCACAAGATTACCCATTTACAGCTGAGTGGACTGGAGCAATGTGAAATTAAGTGTTTTGTTCAAGACCACAATGCACAGCTGATTTGGGAATTGAAACCATGATCTCACAATCATGTGTTAAATGCCCTAACCACTAGGCCACACGCCTTCAATAATTATAATTAGTATTGGGTTGGCCAAAAAGTCCATTCAGTTTTTGTCAACACTAAACTTCAAGCACTCTAATAAGTAGCTAACTTCAGTCTGTCCCTTGCACATATACACTCATTAGATTCTTGATACTTCAACATAGTTTGACCTGAACTTGCAACAAGATAGGCTGTATTTTGTGTGCTTAGGGTCACCTGGAAAATGGAAAACCAAAACAAATATTATTGATAGTGCATGCTTTTTTTATTTTAGAAAAGGCAAGGAAGATATGCACTTTGTACAGAGAGGATGCTGTTACAGAATGTGTGTGCCAAAAGTGGTTTTCAAGATTTTGATTGGGAAATTTTTCGATTCAAGATGCACTTTGCTCTGGCCAACCAACTGAGATTAATAACAACACCAACCCCATTATACAACCAGGATGATTGCAGATATTTCTTAAATACACAAATTGAGTGTTGTAAACTAACTGCGTCAACTTGATTACATCAGCAGGTTCAATGTTAGAGTTCCACATCAATTGAATGAAACTAATCTCACTCAATAAATTTGTATCTGTGATTCATTTCAGAAATATGAAGAAAACAATCCTTTTTTGAAGATAATGGTGACAGGAGACAAAAAAATAGATCGTCTATAACAATGTGACTGGCAAACGATCATGGAGGAAGCACAGCAAGCTACCACAAACAATCTGTAAAGCAGGACTTCACTCAAAGAAGGTTATGCTTTCAATTTGGTGGGATTGGAAGGGTGTTGTCTTTAATGAGCTTCTTCCCATAGACAGGACCGTCAATTTGGATATGTACTGTGACCAACTGGACAATTTAAATGCAGCAATCCACCAAAAGCATCCACCCCTTGCTAACCATAAGGACATTGACTTTCATCTTGGTAATGCCAGCCACATACTTCTTTGCAGACATGCCAGAAGTTACTGGGGCTTGGCTGGGAAGTTTTGCTACACCCTCCATATATGCCCGACCTTGCAGCTTCAGATTTCCACCTGTTTTGGTCTCTTCAAAATTCATTGAATGGACAGACCTTCAAATCTGAAGAGGATGTAAGAATTCACCTAGAAGAGTTTTTTGCCAGTAAAGACAGAAAATTCTTTGAGCAACAAATAACGGATCTACCCGCAAGATGGCTGAAGATACTGGAATGAAACAGTAATTATATCATCGATTGAATAAATTACTTTTGTGTTTAAAACTTGTGTTTTATTTTTGCTTAAAAAACTGAACGAATTTTTTGGCCAACCCAATACAAACTCAAAATCAGTTGGCAGAAACAGTAAAGTGCTAGATTAAATAATTTGCTAATTTGTTTTAAGCTTCTGCATCCTGATTCCAAATAGTACAGATGACTTTTCCTTTCATAACTGATACAATATCCACTAGTTATGAACTGAAATTGATTCAATCAACCATGCATCTTTGGTGTTGAGCTAATATAATAAATTAATAATAATAAATTAATATCAACTTCATATTATTGCAAAACCTGATGTTGCTTTATTCTCCTACCTTTTTAGTATACACTCACTTTGCACTTAATTATTTTTCAGAACCTTTAGCCTTATTAGACATGTTGGAAATATAACGATGCCAAAGGAAAATACAATATTCAACAAGTAGTCTAATTTTATTTTCAAAAGTTAATTATTCAAAAGTAGCCTTTTCACCATTTGAATAAGACATTTCATCATGAATTTAAAGATAATAAACAAAAGAATTTATGTTGATAAATGTGTATGAATGGGTTATTTCTGGAGTTTAAAAATAGAAGAGCAAGAATTTGAAATCTCCGATTTTAAGGAAGGGAATGAAATTCAAATGGAAAAAGAACAATTACTATTATAAATGTTGCAAAAGAACAATTACTAAATATATGTTGCAAAAATGACAATAAGCATAATCATGAAAAAGAACAATTACTATATATATGTTGCAACAATGACAATAACCAAAATCATGTTTTCAATAATTCTAATTGTTAAAATGTATACCCATAACTGCCAATGTTTCGGGAAACAATTTAGTTTATTCACTTTTGTTTCATGATCTATTTCTTTATAACAATCAACTCAAGTGCTAACAGTAATTGATACCTTTCTTTTGAGTAATGTCCTTTAAGCAATAACAGAAGGTGAAATATGTCTAAAAAGGGATTATTGTTGTATGGTTATAATTTTTTAATTCTTATTGATACATTTCTAATACATATACATAAGTCACTTGTAAAGACTTATCATGCAGACACCTACACATTCCTATTCCCAACCATTTAAAATATAATTCATATAAAAAATTTATAAAATTCTTACAAAAATAACAAACAGAATGAAAACAAAAATGCAACAAAAGTACAGTTATATTTTAATACAATGAAAGTCTAAGAGCCTTTAGTATGTGAGTTAACTCTTAAACTTGCAATGTATAATTATATAGATTACTATTTGATACTTCTTGTATTATTTATTGAAACTCCTATGAGTTATCAGTCAGATAAAAATAGAAACTAGTAGATACTGAAATGTGTATTTGGGAAGTTTACTTCGTATATCTAGCATAAAATTATATTTACATTTTTTAAACCCTCATCTAAATGATTATCCACAGCAACGCCATCGCTATAATCATATTGATCATCATCATGTGGTTTTCTGTGACCCCAAGCAAACAAAATACAACTACTTATTAGAGTGCTTGAAGTTTAGTGTTGACAAAAATTGAATTGACTTTTGGGCCAACCCAATACTAATTATAATTATTGCTCTAATCTTTCAACATTTAAACATTTTCAAGTATTTCAACATAGTTTTTCAATTGACTAATTTTACAGTGTTGAGCTGCTGTTTTTTGTACATGGTAAGGTTCAATTCTCTGTAGAGGCTTGTTGGGCACTTTATATATAGGTGCAGGCATGGCTGTGTGGTAAGAAGCTTGCTTCCCAACTACCTGATTCTGGGTTCAGTCCCACTGTGTGGCACCTTGGGCAAGTGTCTTCTACTATAGCCTTGGGCTGACCAAAACCTTGTGAGTGGATTTGGTAGACGGAAA
>JAOPUL010005356.1:28115507-28125666 GCA_027564515.1 Octopus rubescens
TATATATATTGGCCTGCTCGCCTAGCTAGTAGGGTGGCATCATACAAAAGTTAAAATAATGCAAAGCACATTGTGACCAGTGATGTATAACAACATCTGATAGTCTGGTCAATCACATGATATATATATATATATATCTTTAGTAAAATAGGAAGATTTAAAGAAAGAGTTATGAGTTGAAATTAATAAATGACATTTGCGTTAAATTTTAGAACCGCTGATGACTTATATGTAATGCAACAATTTGTGCACGTCTAACTTAGTGAACGCTAGATATTCATGGATGTGGATATTGTTGAAGTTTTTAGCTACAGAAATTTTCAATATGGGGTCAGGATTGGCGATATGCTGAATGAGAACATTTTAATAATTATCCACAAGGTTCTGCTCTTTTCATCCTATACTTTTAATCTGTGAAGGAATAATTCAAGACCAGATACCCATTAAGTCTTATAAATGTTCAGTCAAGATGTAATGTTATGCTTTGCTCCTTTTTTTTTTTTTTTTTGATATTCTATAACACTTACAAATTTTATTATATTTTCAGTTCACCCTTTATAGAGGCTTGCAAACAATTTTCAAAATGTCAGTGTGATAATATCATTGATTTATGCTCCAAAGAATTGGATCAACCTGACTCCCCCTATATAAACAAAGCGAGATTGCTACGAGGGACTGCACACTTTTATATGGGTGCTTTTTCTGATGCCATAACTGACTTTGAGGATTTAATTCTAAGTGAAAATGTTAATAAAAATGTAAGTTTTTCATAATCACAACATTCTGTATCTGTTTTGGGTTTATCAGACAAGAGTATTTATCAGTCAATAATATTTGAAGGTTTTTAATTTAGAATTAAAATAAATATAAGATAAAATATGTCAGTTGACATAATTAAACAAATTTTTATTATAAATATATATTAATATTTTCTTTTCTTTATGTTTAGGTGAAAGTCAGTGCTTTGATCAAGAAAGCTAGTTGCTACAGTCAACAAAGCATGGCTATAGAAGCTATGGAAATGTATAGTGAAGCTATTAACATTGACCCAGAAAATGTTGATATATATTTCCATCGAGGACAAGTAAGTAACTCAATTTATTTCTCAACCTAGCAATCACTCACTCACAAATGACTTGGTAGCATGTACCATGCTTTCATTAATTGTTTTTAGGTGGCTACAAAGTTGCAAACATAGACATCCACTTGGTCCTCCCACCCTTGATCAAGCAGAACGATTATCTGTATTTCATTAAGTTGCTTTAAATAAGCTTCCATTTTGAGAAGTATGTTTTGCAATATAATAATGTGATCACATTACACCAATACTTTGAAATCATTCTTACTGCAGGCAGGCTGTATGATTTAAGAAGATCACTTTTCAGTTGAGTGGTTTTGACCTCCATCCCACTGCATGGCACTAAGGAAGTGTCTTCTACTATGGCCTTGGGTTGACTTTGGGAATGCCCATCACATGTGTTTGTCTCCGTGAATCTTTGCACTGATACGATTTGAACAATAATTGTAGTTTGATGTATAAAAACATGGAATAAAGTACTTTACTTGAAAATATTTAAGGGCCGGCATAAGAAATTGGCATCCAGCCATAAAATTCTCAAGGGCACTCATCCAACCTGGAAAAACAGGTGAATAACAATGAAAAAGTTGTTACCTAGTCATAATAAGTATTGTATGCATAATGTCCTTTCAATCATCACACTCATTTCCCAACCATGTGGTCTGGTGTGTTCAGTCTCATTGTGCAGCATCTTGGGTAAGTTTCAGGTCAACTAAAGCTTTGTGAATGGATTTGGTAGATTTGGTAAACTGAAAGAAGCTTGTCATGTTTGTATATTATATATATGAATAGGCGCAGGCGTGACTGTCTGGTAAGAAGCTTGCTTCCCAACCACATGGTTCCAGGTTCAGTCCTACTGCATGGCATCTTGGGCCTCAGGCTGACCAAAGCCTTGTGAGTGAATTTGGTAGATGAAAACTGAAGGCAGCCTGTAATATATATATGTGTGTGTCTGTGTTTGTCCCCCACAACTGCTTGTCAACTGATGTTGATGTGTTTCCGTCCCCGTAACCTAGCGGTTTGGCAAAAGAGACCGATAGAATAAGTACCAAGCTTAAAAAATTATTAAAAGTACTGGGGTCGATTCATTCAACTAACATTCTTCAAAGTGATGTCTCAGCATGGCCACAGTCTAATGACTGAAACAAGTAAAAGAAATATATATGTGTGTACCCTTGTCTTGACATCATGTGATAGTTGTAAACAAGCTTCACCGTCATACAAGCAGTGTTCTGTGAAAATCATATTTGGCCATGGGAAAATATTACTTACTTGGAAACAAGTGAGAATTGGTGTCTGAAGAAAATCTGCTTCAACAAATTCTGTCTGACCCATGCAAGCATGGAAAAGTGGATGTTAAATGATTGGCTATACTTAGAAAGGCATGCTTAGTATGATTACAGACCAATGGCTGAAACCACTAAAAGACTAATTCATCATCATTTTAACATCACTTTTCCATGCTTGCATGAGCCATATGGAGTTTATAGAGGCAGATTTTCTACAACCAAATGCCCTTCCAGTCACTAAACCATACCTGTTTCCAAGCATGGTAATATCTCCCCATGGCCAGACATGTTTTCACAGAAAATTGGAAATGGACATTCATTGACAGCTATCATGCTATGTCAAGACAATGAGACACATACGTATATACATATACATATATATATATATATAGGTGCAGACGTTGCTTCTCAACCACATGGTTTTGGTTTCAGTCCCACTGTATAGCACTTTGGGCAAGTGTCTTCTACTATAGCCTTGGGCCGACCAAAGCCTTGTGAGTGGATTTGGTAGATGGAAACTGAAAGAAGCCCGTCGTATACATGTATATATATATATATGTGTGTATGTATGTGCCAGTGACAAGTTAAAGGCACTCGGTGCACTCTCTGGAGTAGATGGTGTTAGGAAGGGCATCAAGTCGTAGAAACCAAGCCAAAAATAGACTGGAATCTGGCACAGCTCCCCGGCTTGCCAGTCTCTAGTCAAAACTGTCTAACCCATGCCAGCATGGAAAACAGACACTTAATGAGGATATATGGGCTTCTTTCAGTTTCCGTCTACCAAATCATCCACTCACAAAGCTTTGGTTGGTCCAGGGCTATAGTTGAGGATACTTGCCCCAAAGTGCCATGCAGTGGGACTGAATGCAGAGCAATCTGGTTGAGAAGCAAACTTCTTAACCACACAACCATGCCTGAGCCTTATATTATTTTGTAATAAAGTATAATACTACCAAAATAATACAACAGAAGAGGGTATAACAGTGTGTGTATCTGTTTTTATGTCTGATACGATCTCGGTTCAAATCATTGCTAAAATATGAAACTCAAGAAGTTGTCCTTTTTAGAAAAATTTTCCTGATTTAAACCAAATTATTCACTACTACTAAGTATTTATTATATTAATTTGATTGACCTTGATTTGATTTGATTGCTGTGTAGTAATTGTTGTTGGGGATTTTGTGTTATTAACGTGTCAGAATTTTTTCATGTAATTATATACAAGGCATCATGGAAGTTAATTGAAGATTTGTTAATTGCCTTCCCTTTACTGAGCAAAGCCATTTTATGATGTCAACTTCTAAAACCTCTTTTTGTCAATTCTTTGTGGGAATTGGTAACCATAGAGTTACTGTTGCCCTATGACTCTATCATACTTAAGATGTTCTTATCTTGAATTACAAAAATTTAAGTTTATTTAGCAACTATATATTCATTTTGTTCTTAGCTCCTGATGTTACAAGATCGCTGTGAAGATAGTGTTCGGGATTATGAAAAATGTATAGAACTGGATCCAAACTTCCCTCATGCCCATGTTTATAAGTGTCTTGGAGGTATTTAAAAGGCTTCTATTTTATATTTTTATACAAAATGAATATGTTACATGTGTTACATAATTCTTATACATTTATTGTCTAATCTAACCACCAAGTGATTAATTCTAGATAGATGAATAGTTATATAAAAATGGACAAGGAAAGCATGTTTATTCAAAGTTGAATGAAACCTAAATGAAGTATTATGATTTCAACCTAGTTATCATACTTGATAAATCGTGTACCTTAGCGCAGTGTTGTTTCATGAAGCTGTTCTATCTATGCTCCAATATTTTTCTTGATATAGTTTATCAGTAATTTAATGCAAGAAAAAAGTGTTCATTTGTGGTTGCTTGGTTAGACAAGTATGCCGTAAAATTTACATATTTATACTTAGGTTCCTCAAGCTCAAAACATTTTTCAGAACGAGGCTAAATATGTTTCCATAATGTTTTATTTGGTTGGAGGAGGAAAGACAGCACTCATGACATTTATGGGCTTCCCACACTAGTGAGATTGATGCAGTTGGGTTGGGATGGAATTGCAGAAGACTGAAGTTTTGAGAAATTATTGGGAAAAGGTGCAGGCACGGTTATGAAGCTCACTTTGCGACTACTGGTTTTGGTTTCAGTCCCACTGCACAACACCTTGAGCAAGTATCTTTTACTATTATCCTGGGCCAACCAATGCTTTGTGATTGCATTTGGTAGGCAGAAACTGTAGGAAAGCCCATTGTGTGTGTGTGTGTGTATACACACACGCATACATACATACAACAGACATATATCATCTGCTAACACTATATGTCTGTGCTCTTAGCACTATACATCTTTGAGAGCATATTTCAAGATGGATACCGCTGTAATATGGTGTTCTAATAAATCCATGTTAAATAGGATATAAAGATTGCAACTTGGTATTAATACTGCTTCCATTACTAATATTAATTTTTTTTAATAAGCTTGCTGGCTAGTAGTGACTGAACAGTCACTGTTATTCTATATAACGTTGGCAGTGAGATATGGCTGGCATACAGTGAGCAAGATGGCTGTCACTGAGGAAGCACATGTATGCTGAAATTACATGATATGGCAGTTCTAGTGCCCATGTCAGATGGTTCTCATCTGCTAACAATGTGTATGCTCTTAGCACTATGTCTATATAAGATCATCTCTCAAGGCAAATACCGCAGTAATATGGCATTCCAATAATACATCTATGTTGAGTAGGATGTAGAGATTGCCATTTGGTATTAATACGGCTTCCATCGCTAATATTTATTAATATAATATTAACGATAGAAGCATATATATTTGTGTGTGTGATACACACCTATATGTATGTATCACACATAGGTATATAATGCTTATGTTTGTCCCCCACGACCACTTGACAACTGGGGTTGGTTTGTTTACATTCTCGTAACTTAACAGTTTGACAAGAGACTGGTAGAAAGTACCATACTTTAAAAATAAGTACTGAGGTTGCTTTGTTTGACCATACACTTCAAATCAGTGCCCCAGCATGGCCATAGTCCAATGACTGAAACAAGTACAAGATAAAGTATATAGGCAGAGTTTAAAGCTGAGGTACATTAAGGACAAAAAAAGGAGGAACAGTGGGTGTATCAGCTGGGCTGGGCTGGGCTGGGCTGGGATTTGAGTGTAACACTGAAGTTCGGTGAAGTAAAAAAAATTATTGCAATAGTAATAGAATCTGAGCCATGGTAGTGACTGAGCCATTGCCAATCAGCTTTATGATCTTTCTGAGGATGCACTCCTTTGATATTAACCTGCCTGAGACCACCTCTGGTTCTGTGATACAAACTTCCAGTTTTAAAATGATACAAATTAAACATTTCCAACAAAGTTTCATGTTAATTTATGTTCTAAACACCAGTGTAATATTGTCAAAGTTATTTTACTAAATTCTTCATTATTTTCAAAATGAATTGAAATGAAGGCAGTGTATTTCAACCAAAATATGGCAATGAAAAGGTTAAGATATGTATCTGCTGTAACTGTAGCACTATACTAGATATGTGGGCAGTACCTTAGTGTGAGCTTTGAAGCAGATCTGCAGTTGAAGTAATTTTTAATCCTGAAGAAGAAACCCAATCTTTGGAATACAATTTTGACATTGTTTATGTGTGAGATTACCTTGAGTGATAATCAGAATGGGATAGGCCTAGCAAGTTTGAGGGTTTTAGTTGTAAGGAAAGTGTAATACAAGACATTGTACTTGATAAGTGTAATTATTGTTGAATAACTACTTTTGAAGAGACTAACAAGGTTTTCATATCCCCCATTATATGTGTTGAGGTGTCTATATTAGATGTGAATGATGATTGTGTGAAGAAAGTTAAGGAGGCTATCATCTGAGTGGTTAGAAGTAACACTGAGTATGTCAATAACGTATACATGGTAGTTTAGGAGAAGTTCTGTTGTTGGTGGTGGTGTGTGTATATGCATTCACAGTGGATTAGAAGCAAATGTGGTTTAACCCTTTTGATACCAACCTGCTTGAGCCCACCCTTGTTTCTATGATTTAGATCACTGTATTACAGTGATCTAAATTAAAACCTTCCTGCCAAATGTCATGTTCCAATAATAATGACTTAATGATTTTACTAAATTCTTCATTATTTTCAAAATTAATTGAAACAAAAGCACTGTTTTTCAAGAGAAATATGGTAACAACAGGGTTAAATCTTTTGTTTTGATACTTAGGTCAACTTCTTGACTTATTAATTTAAGAGTCACACAGAAATTCAAACTTTAAAATGTTTCTCTTCTAAAGCAAGATTGGTGAATGCAAAATTGCTAAACATTTCACCATTTCTTTATGTATGCCAACATTATAGCTCCCTATATTAGTTAATTCTATTAACGTCTTTAATCAAGAATTTTATCAAATCAAGGTATAAACAGGCCTTTTTCTCTCTACTAACATTTTTTTTATTTAGACCACAAATCCATACAATCAGTCTTTGTTGATATAAATTTCTTTTGCAAAAAGTATGTATAGTTGGATTGCAACTCTCTTTATCATCAAAACTGTTGTTCTGTCCCAATGTTCTGGTGATAAGTAGCTGTTAATATTAAAAGTTCAGTATTTGACTTTTTTCATTTGTTATATATTTTATGAGAATATGAGTTTTCATTTATTGTATTATTTCCAGAACATCGAGCTGCCTTAATAAATAGCTCTGCTGATGGTTTGGAGAAAGTAGCAGCCCAATTTGAAAAAGTTGTGGAAAAATTCCCAAATTGTATTGAAGCTAGAATCAAATTTGGACAGGTAATTAGCAGTCAGACTTAATAAACCAATTCTTGATTTGGCATATTTATTTTGCTGAAGACACCAATTAAATTTTTCTAATCCATATTTTTTTTTTATTTTTAGATTATTTGTAAAACTTTAATGTCTGGAATTAAATTCAAGTTGGTTTTGTTTGCTTGACAATATAATGTAAGATTGTATGTAAATGAATAAATTATGCATAAATTACTTCATAGTTCCATAACTTGATGTTTATAAAAGTGATTCTTATGATTCATGCTTTATGTTTTAATATACTCTTGCATATTATTTTGATTTTGCTAAATAACGAAAATTTAAGGATATCCCTAAATATTTCTTAGGTGAAACGTAACTCTTTAATCTTTCCAGTAATTTTTCCATCATAACTTGAAAATGCTGTAACAAATTTTGTGATTTCATAATCCCTTATGAAACATTTAAAACTCTTGATATATTCTTTGCAGACACTTTTGGGTCAAAACAAACCAGAAAAGGCAAGGCATCATTTTGAAAAAGTGTTAGAGTTGGAAGAAGACAATGCAATGGCAACTGTATACATGGGGTTAGTTCTCTTCACATAATCTTATCAGAGAAAATGTCAATTATGTTCAACCCTTTAGCATTCAGATTATTCTGTCAAATGTAATATTTGTTTATTTATATTGTTTTAAATTTAATCATGCATTATTTTGTTTCAACAAAACAGGTTAAATATTTTGGCCTGATGTGGCTGGCTTGAATGCTAAAGGGTTAAATGAAGGTGTTAGTTTTCATTTTAGTATTATATCAGTCATATATGATGTAAGTTTTTGTAAACTAATTGCATCACAGAAACTTGTATATCTTCTCTTTCTCTTGGTTGAGAGAGATACATATGCACATACACTGAATTACCTAAGGTTTTTTTTTATTATTATTATTATTATTAACAGGTATATATATACATATATATGAGAGAGAGAGATTTTTAAACTTATAACTGGAATCAGTCTTCTCATAACCAAGCATTTTAACTGTTTGTTAACTTCAGCAATTGAATTCATTGCATTGATTGAATGTATTATCCATTTACATGTATTATTTACAAATAATATATATATATAGTGTGCATCACTGTCATATTAGTAATGATATTCATTTGCAATCTTCTATGCTTCTGTGCTGCTTGTGTTCAAAGGACTAAGTGAAATATTACCATGCTTGGAGCAGGTGAGGATTGTTGACAGGAAGCGCATTTGGCCATTGACAATCTGCCTCAAATTTCATCTGACCTGTGCAAGCATAAAAAAGTAAACATTAAAACAATGATGTAAAGTAGTGAGACATGGACAAATGAAGTCTGGAAAGAAATGAAGCTAGCATGTTCCGTTGGATGTGCAATGTTGGTGTACATGAACACCAAAGTAGGAAAACGTTAAGAGAAATCAGATGTAATTTGCAAGACTACATGTTCATATCCACACGTTATGCATATGAATAAAGACAGCTATGTAAAGAAGTGTTGATCACTTAACGAGGACGGAGTTTGTGGAAGGAGACCCAGAAAGACATGGAATGAAGTAGTAGAGGCTGATCTCAGGACTTTCAACCATAACCCTTTAGTATTCAGATTATTCTGTCAAATATAATGTTTGTTTATTTATATTGTTTTGAATTAATCATGCATTATCTCATAGCTTTGATAGTTCGATGATGTGTTTGTTTAGATTTAGAATGAACATTGTAAGATTGAGGTGAGAGGCTGGAACTGGCCAGTTTCAACATAAAACAGGTTAAATATTTTGGCCGGATATGGCTGGTTTGAATCTTAAAGGGTTAAAGCACAAACAGCTCTAACAAGATTCATTCAGATTTCACTGGTGTAGTTTCTTGCTTGATCAACTTCAGTATGTGGCTTTTATTTTTTTATTTTTTTTTATTGACCCTTGTAACATGAAAGGCAAATTTGATTTCAATGGGATTTGAACTCAAAATGTAAAGGTTCAGAATGCAAAAGTTCATACCACAAGACATTTGCTCCAATGCTCTTACAATTCTGCCAATTCACTTTCAATCAATTTTACTATTCAACTCCTTAATTTGTTGAATAGTAAAAATAGTGGCAAAACTATTTAACCAAGAGTAAATAGTTAAATCTATGTAGTTTATAACCTCATAATTCACCAAGTATTTTTTCAGCTATTTCAAAATAAGAAAATGTATAAAGAAAAAATGTTGAATATTTTAGGATTGCTGATTCTTCTAATCATTTCTGAAAGACTTTTGGTAAGATTTCTATTAAACTAATATATAATTAATTATAGTCGTGTATACTCCAATCACTTACCTGTTTATCAGCATCAGTGGCTGTTAGTTGTACTATGCTTGTACCAAGAGAACTGCTTACGTCAATAGTAGCAGTGTACAAGTTAGATGAGAAAATAGGTTTATTCAAATTTCTTGTCACTGAGATGGTTACACTGGCAGAAGCAGTTTGTTGAGAGATAGCAAACTGTTTGCTTGCTTTTACTGTCATCTGTAAGATACACGAGAGAAAAAAAGAATTCAAGAAGTCATTAAAATTTTTACATTGTATCTATTTATCGATCATTCTACCATTCTATATATCTGCCCCCCCCCCTCTCTCTCTCTCTTTCTCTCTCTATATATATAGAAGACAATTTTTTAAACAAACAAAAACGACCTTTTGAGTGAACGTGGTCATTAAAAAAGGCTGCATGAAACAGCAAAAGGACTCTGACTAAGAGAAAACAAAACAAATGGCAAAATGACCAATTGGTTAGCTGTATAAATATTCAGGAAAATATTTAACCAAATATTTAACTGAATATTTAAATATCTAACAGTATGACCTTTTAACTGAGCGACCAGTAATAAAGAAGTATAATAAAGAAATGGAACAGTGCATGTGTTACATCATTTTGGCTTTATTTTGGGAGTAATGACTCTTCCGA
>JAOPUL010005356.1:28129133-28139133 GCA_027564515.1 Octopus rubescens
AGGCATAATATCCAATGATTGGTGCAGCAGCATTATAGTTAACTGTTATAAGGATAAGGGAGATGCCTTTGATGGGAACAACTATAGAGGCATCAAACTTCTGGACCAGGTGATGAAAATCACAAAGAGAGTTATAGCTCGACTAATCAGGAACAAAATTAGGCTAGATGATATGCAGTTTGGCTTCGCCCCACGGAAAAGCACTACAGATGCCATATTCATAGTCAGGCAACTACAAGAGAAGTTCCTAGTCAAGGATAAACCTCTATTCATGGCATTTGTTGACCTACAGAAAGATAGAGTCCCCTGCTATGTTATCTGGTGGGCTCTAAGGTGGTTAGGAGTAGAGGAATGGCTGGTGAAAGCAGTACAGGCTATGTATAGGGGATCTGCCAGTAAGGTGAGAATAAATCACAAGTACAGCGAAGAATTCAGTGTACAGGTTGAAGTTCACCAAGGATCATTCCTCAGCCCGTTACTCTTCATTGTTCTCCAGGTCATAACGGAGGAATTCAAGATGGGCAGCCCCTGGGAACTGCTTTATGCAGACGACCTTGCCATCATAGGGGACTCTATAGCTGAGCTAGAAAGGAAATTCTAAATGTGGAAGCTAAACCTAGAATATAAGGGTCTTAAGGTTAACATAGCAAAAATGGAGGTCCTAGTGAGCAAGAAAACACACAGGACCCTACACGCTTCTGGTAAATGGCCCTGCTCGATTTGTAGGAAAGGCACAGGCAGAAACTCCATTCAATGTATCCAGTGTAAGCTATGGACGCACAAGAGGTGCAGTGGAATATTAGGGAGATTATCAAAGAAAATAGGGTTCATATGTAGAAGATGCACAGGAGCCATAAAAACTGCAGATACCCATGTACCCTGGAGGCTCCTCAGAGGTAGTGGATGAATTCTGCTACCTTGGGGACAAGATCTGTAGTGGGGGTGGCTGTACAGATTGTGTAGTGGCTAGAATAAGAATAGGATGGAGAAGATTCAGAGAGCTCCTACCTCTGTTGGCAACCAAAAAACTCTCTCTCAGAGTAAAAGAAAGATTGTATGATGCATCCGTCCAAACGGCTATTCTACATGGAATTCAGAGGATATGCAAAGGCTAGACAGAAATGAAGCCAGTATGCTACGCTGGATGTGTAATATAAGTAAACGTGTGAGACAGAGTGTCTGCGAACTAAGAGATAAGCTAGACATAAGAGGAATTAAGTGCAGTGTGCAAGAGAGAAGACTGTGTTGGTTTGGTCATGTGAAGCAGATGGAGGCTGAGAGCTCCATAAAGAAATGCCGTTCACTCAAAGTGGATGGAACTTGTGGTAGAGGTAGAACAAAGAAGTCATGGGATGAAGTGCTCAGGGACGACCTCTATGCACTGAAGCTTCCAGTAGAGATGACAAAGGACCGAGATGCTTGGCGCAGTGTGGTATTCGAAAAGTCGCGCCCACGTCAAAAGTCTTGTACTTGTTAGGCACCCATACAAGAAACATCTACATCGAGAGGCACCGAGGAACTCCTGATGTCGAGATTAAAGTCTTAGTGTCACCTATTGCTTTGAAAAGGCAGCATCAAAATGTCTGAGGGCTGCACTGAGTCCTGTTGCAAAGATGCAGCTGAGTCCAGCATCGAAAATGTCCTGTTACTTGAGGCAGCAGCATCGACAAAGTCTCGTTGCTCGGGCCAGCCGCATCAAGAGTTCTGGTTGCTAAGAGGTGGACGCACCGAGAGTTCAGTTGCTTAAGAGGCGGCCGCATCGAGAGTTCAGTTGCTAAGTGGCGGCTGCATCGAGAGTTCAGTTGCTAAGAGGCAGCTGCACCGAGAGTTCAGTTGCTAAAAGGCAGCTGCATTGAGAGTCTTGTGTTAAGAAGTGGCTACAGCGATGAGGTTAGGCTGCATCGAGTAAGTCCCATTGATATGAAGCAGCCACATTGAGAAAGGCCTGTCACTACGAAGTGGTCGCAAGTCACTATGAAGTGGCGGCATCAACAAAATGTTGTTGCTTCAGCGGCAGCATCAACAAAGTCTTGTTGCTTGAGATGGCAGCATCGACAATGTCCTGTTGCAGAGGCGGCCGCATCATGAGTTTAATTGCTAGAGGTGGCCGCATCGAGAGTTCAGTTGCTAAGAGGCAGTTGCACCGAGAGTTAAGTGGCCAAAAGGTGTTCCAGGTTGACAGAGCAAGGCCTTTCTGGCAATCCAAAGTGCCAGGTGGAGGCAAAGTACGATTCCCAATTGTCTCTGTCATGTTTGTTCAGGAAGCGAGTTGTACGAGGCAAAATACAATTCTCAATTGTCTCTGTTATGGTTGTACGGGAAGCGAGCGTCGAAAGTCCGGTGTCGTACGGGAAGCAAGTTCCCACCCAAATGTTGTACGGAAGCGGTTGTACAGGAAATGAGCATCGAAATTCTGGTGCCGGTGGCATGTTAAAAGCACCCAGCACACACTGTGATGTGGTTGACATTAGGAAGGGCATCCAGCCGTAGAAACCAAGCCAAACCAGACTGGAACATGGTGTTAGCCGCCTGGTTTGCCAGCTCCAGTCAACCCGTCCAACCCATGCTTGCATGGAAAACGGACATTAAAGGATGATAATATATATGTATTTATATATATATATTCAGACACACACACATGAACAGAGGTACATGTCAATTGGTAGCTATTAAGACATAACATATATATAGATACTTATATGCACACTTAAGACATACTGTTTCAAAGTAACAGTAGTCACTAATGTGGAGATCTTACATCATCATCATCATCCTTTAACGTCCGTTTTTCCATGCAAGCATGGGTTGGACTGTAATATGAACATATATATGCACACACTCATTATACTAAACCACTACACTGTATTACCCTTAGTGCCTCTTAAACATCTTTGTAATCTTTCTTAACACTTAAAAAATCAACTGATAAAAAAATGTTCCCTCCCATTGTCTCTGTTAAACTCTCTAATACCCACTCACAATAAAACTTTACCTCTCATCATACGTTAATTTCCTTCAACCTAAACCTCTCACCGTTGTCATCACACTCACTATTCTTTCTCTCAATTGTGTGGTCTTTAGTCTTGCAAATTACAATTTGACCTGATCAGTCCAAGAAGCCATGCCAAAACTGAGACATTGGAGCAAGATGTGATACTCCAACTTGCATTCTGGTCAAACAGTCCAGACTGTACCAGCACAGAAAGTGGACGTAAAATGATGAACTGATATGAATTCAAGCAAGGCTTTCTGAGCAACAATGAAAATTGTCAATGGATTAATTGAAGTGTGAAAAAAAATGGGTTTCAAGATGTAAACTTCATACAACACTCTGATCAGAATTATATTCACCATGAAGTTTCTTAGGTCATTCATAAAGTTGTTTACAACAAAGTGTGTCTTTCTATGTATTCTTCTGTTCCAGGTAACTGAATTATATCTACATTAAAAGATTTATGTGGATGGATAAATATCTGACCTTTGACATCCATCTAAACATCATTACATTTAGAGACTAATTTATGGTGATGTATGTCTGTATTTTATTTTTGATGTTTCTCAATATAAATCTATAATCTTTTCAAACACGATTTTAAGTAATAGTGTAAAATCTGCAACTTAATACAAAACAATGCTGCAATAGACTATAATTGTCTGATTATATCTGTAAAGCTAGCTATTGTTTGCAATAAATATTTTTCAGCTGTCTTCTTGCTTCTCTTTTAGCATCATAAAGAAAGAAATCCTTAGCAAAAATAACAGCTTGTATAATAGGTATGCTTAAGCATTGCATTTGATCAGTTATATTCAGAAAAAAACTTTTCCATGCAAGGAATAAGGATGACAAATCCATTATTACATGCCCTTGGAGATTGCAAGGAGTGTGCACTTTTAATTTCATTCAAATATTTTTCTTTATCCATTAAAATTGCAGATACAGTTCACTAGCCTAAAGAAAAATTTCAAAAATAATTCTTTGGTGGTTCTTTCAGTTTTGTGTACATTTATGATTTCATATTGTTTCTAAAGTTATTGATAGCATTTGCCATGGTATTCCCTTTTCCTTTCTTTTTGGCATATTGGAACCAGAGCTACCAAATTAAAAATTCAATGCTGGCAATCAGATAATGTTTATAGCCAGAATTAGCTAAAATCATTACCTGATTAGCTAACATATCTATGAGAAATAGAATTTTTAAAGAATTATAAGAGCAATAAATTAAATATATTGATTCTTTTAAAAAGAAAATGAATTCAGCACCAATGACACCTATGTTCTGGGATATAGAGGCAAAGTGCAAGTGGCCAGGCAGCCTCCAAGTCATGTTGACTGTAAGTACTATGGCCATTCTGAAATTGCCAAATGTGATAGGTCTTTATATTTGCCATGGAATGTAATTAAGTCGTCTATTTGTAAACTAACAATGAAAGTAGCTTGAATAATCTACATTATTTTTAAAATAATTAAATTTCTATCAGCTAGGCGACTATTTTCATTGGTTATATTGTGTTAAAATATGCTAGATCTCGTTAGGATTGCTAATTCAATAAATTTCTGACAGGAAGGATGAATTAATTCAAAAGTTTTAAGATGAAAGAATTTGTGAATATAGTATGTGCACATATACTGAACATGCAAGCTTAGTAGTGAATAAATGGATGCACATTATCAAGGCCTATTGTGATAATTAAATTCTCAAAGCAATCCTGAATGTTTAGCATTTATTTTGTGAAAGTAACTCTCATGTTTGTATATTTATAATTTTTGAAAAATATTGTTATGTGAAATATTACACAATAGTGATGTACATGCCTTCACTGGCATTGGAGCAAGTGAAATATGAAATGCTATTATTGGTGATTGCAGAGTGAGGAATATGCATGAGAAAAGTAGACTTAACAGATGGACTAGCTATTGATTTTGACTACAAAACAGAGAAAGAAAAAAAAAGGCAGTAGGGCCATCAAAAATAGTTGCAAAGCTGCTGAAAATGGATATCCCAAATCTTTTATTTTTTTCAGTTATAGGACTGACTAGTTTGGGGTACTGCCATTATATACTTATTATCTTGGTCTCTTTGCTGAACTGCTAAGTTATGGGGATATAAACCAACACCATTTGTCAAAGGAGACAAACATATATATGACAGGCTATCAAACAGTTTCTATCTACCAAATTCACTCACAAGGCATTGGTCGGTCTAGGGTTATAGTAGAAGACACTTAAGGTGCCACACAGTAGCACTGAACCTGAAACCACATGGTTGCAAAGCAAGTTTCTTAGGCACAGGCGTGGTTATGTATAGTGTTTTTACATTTTCATTTCAACAGCAAGAATTAACATCTATCAAAACATATAAAAAATATGTAATAATTTCTGATATGGGCATGAAAATTTATAGTAGAACAATAAGTTCAGTGAATCATCTTTAGTAAACCACTTGTACTTATTTTATGAACATGAGGAGTGAAAAGCAAACACCAACTATGTCAAGATTTAAAGTCAAAATATAAAGATAGCCTAACTAAATTCTGTTAGTTTGGAAAACTACCTAACCTTTGTTATACACCTTTCAAATAAGTAATTACAATATCAATATCATAAAGTTTCAATAATTTATTACAATATAAAACTAACTCCAATTGACCAGATCACAAAACTACTTGGTTAATCCCAATTCCGAGATGTGTCTTTGTAGTCACCATCAGGTGAATCATAATTATTGATTGGAATTGTTCGCATGGGTCCTTGGTGTGTATAAGGTATAAGCTGCTCATCAATCTAAAACAAACAAACAAACAAAAAAAAACAAAAAAACTATTAAACTGAGTAAACAATGTGAATTTATACTCATTAAACATCTGCTATTTGAAAAGATAGCTAAAATTGTAATAAGATAATTGTAAGTCAATGAGCCAATGTATCCAGGTGAGAGAGTACCATAAGTAGAGATATGAGATTTGAAATAACTGTTTGCTGCAGTTGTTTAATACAAGGTTGAATGAAACTACTGAAACTTGGTGGAGGAAGGCAGCTGAAGACATAGGATCAATTCAGCCATGGCAATATGAACATACAATAAATGATTTTCTCAAATACACTAGACAGATTAGAAAAAAATTAAAACATAAGCTGTAAAAATTGCCTACAGAAGGTAAAATATGTTGAAATAGTTCTAAGAATCATAATTAGCAGGTTCTGGAAACATGGATGGAGATGAAGAACAGTAAAGAAAATTAGTACAGAAAATGAAACATACAATGGAAAAGAAAGAAAAAAATTATTAAAAGAATTCTCAATTCTCTTATTTTGAATGCACTATTAAAATAATCTGATTGGACAAGCCTAATAAAAGAGCAGAAGTTAAAGAAATAATCTAGAAGTAAGTATCTCTAGGAAAACTACTTTAGAGCTCTACCACAAGATGTATACAAAAGGCTCACTTCAAATTTCCATTACAAACTGACCACTCTTCACTATTTTTCATAAAATTTTCTCAAACGCAAAACTCCCACACACCAAAGAAAGGAATATAAAGTTGTTACCTGAATAGCTAAGTGATAGAGTTCTTCAGACTCTTTTTGAAGTTCAATTAAAGCTTCTCTCTGAGCAGTTGCAGCTTTATCAATTGCTACCAGGTCTTCATGAAATTTGTTTTTCTGATAAATTGACCAAGCTTTTTTCAGTAGCGTTCGATTTTCAGATTCTTCAAATGACAGCTTTGGTTTAGCACGGTACCTCAAACTTAAAAAAAAAAAATCATAACATGATAAGGAGTAGTTAAAGTCACATTTATATAATAACACAAGTAAAAAGACTCACATAAATTTTTTAATCTATTTTTCTTTCTGAATATGAAAGAGATACGTCAATAATCTTAAATATTTCTTCTTTAAATAACAGAACAGAATTAGAATATTAAATAATAAACGTATATTGTCACATTAAAATCACCACGGCTATCATTCACAAATGAGTATGACCCAGCAGTCTGTGATCCTTGCATTTCATCACCCTAGATATTGCATCATCAGCTTGTGGGCATTTATGTGGTGTTAAAGAATAGGTGCATATTCCTATATGCTCTGCCCTCATCAATGGAAACTGTATTATTACACACATCAATTAGGGCTTCTAACTCCTGCTTTGAGGATATATAGAAATCCCCCATTGATTTTTGCAAGATTAGTATTTAGCTCTCCTCTTTGCCAGTTTCTAATGCATTTCAAAGGGAAAGAGGTACTGTCCCTTGTAATGTACTTTTCCCATGTTCTTTTCTCTTCCAGGAGCCAACCAATATTAAGGACTTTCCTCTGACAAGCAATAATAGCAAAACTGCTGCTATTGCTATTAAGATTATAACTATCACTGCTTTATTTTTTTATCTCCGTTTGTTAAAATTTAAATGTCTACTTGTTCAGTCTCATGCATACAACTTGTTAGTATATATAATGAAAATAAACAACAGAAATTCATGATTATCTTAGAAAACAACTTACTTAATTTCTTTCCGAAGCTGAGCATTTATTTGAACCTCCTCAATAGGTTTCAATTTTTGAGAATATTTTTCAAGCTTTTTTATTTGTTTTTCAATTTTTTTTCTTTTTCGTTGTGCTCGAGCCATAACCACCTGGATATCAGTTCTCCTCTTTTTTTTCATTGGCATTCCACTAAAAAGAAAATATTTATAAGGCAAACTTAAATCTTTGCAGCAGTTAATCAGAATAATGAAAATAACTTTCATTTATAAGATATAGACACATTTTTGGATTAATAAGAAAGAATAATTTTAATTTATTTTATAAATAATGTACATGCAATACAAAAAATGTACAATATGTTAAAGAATTACTACACAGCAAAGCAGTTATCTTTATTATTCTAATAAACAAAAACAAAAACAAAAAAAACATGAATTCAAATAAATAAGTGTTAAGATAAATTAATATAGCAGTTGCTTGAAAGTTGAAGCAGGCTGTGTTGATAGAATAGCTAACCTACTGCAATTATCATACTTCTTAATTTTGTAATCTCCCCCCCCCCCCTCTCTCTTAATCTCTCCTCTGAATACCTATTCTTTTGGTAGTCTTGCAAACCTGCTATAAACTATCAACGAAATACCTTACAAGAAACAAAGTCTTCTACAGCAACAACAGAGACAACCTATCTATAATTTTTGGTCATTTTAAATTGCAAATGACCAACAAAAGGAAGAAGGGGGCCAGAGTACAGTAAAACAACCTCACTAATGTTGTTGGTACAGTAAAATTTCAGTCTTTTTCATTTTGTTAGACTTAACACATTTTCTATTTTAACACCACACCCAGCCCTTGAGTACTTTTTGAAGAGTTGATTCTGTAGCAAGCTTTCAGACTAGGCTCTTTGTTTGCAGATAACATGTACTCCTGATATGTCACTTCCAAAAGCATATTCCCTTACAAACTGAAACTGTTTTGTCAGGCAGTACAGGTGAAAAAGCTTTCCCAGTGAAGATTCACAGCCAGGCAGAGCAGGGACTCGGTATTGTGGATTAATGCTCCAAGAAGCTGATTATCAGCTGGCACATAAAATAACCTAGTAACATTATCTGCTCCAATTTATTACAGATGTCTAGTAAGCATATGGTTTCAAGAAACTCACATAAAGCCACGAACTGCCACTTAGGTTACTGACAAGGATCTAGTTAGTGGTTAACAAGTCATGAGTTGTCGTTTCTCTTCCTCTTCTCCCAGTAAAATTACTATGAACCAGATAAGAAAGACAACACAGCCCAACAGGTATTTTTTGTTGTCAGGACGTTTTTTGACCTGATTTGAAGGGTTTTTTTTTGATATACTGAATCCAAAACTAGAATCCATTTTTTACCATCACGTCTAAATTTCGAGATACTCAAACCCTCCAATCATCAGTGGGTGCTATGCATGGACTTTAAGATGGCCAATTTTCTCTTGGAGCAACAAAGTGGATACACCAAATATTCATGCTTTTTATGAATGTAGGACAGCAGAGCAAGGAAAAACACTGGGTGGTAAAAGAATGGCTGCAGCAAACATTAGTTCCAAGGTCTTTTAATGTGGTTGAAGAGCCTTTATCTAACCTCCACTCCTATCAAATTTGGCTTTATGAAGCAGTTTGTTAAAGCTCTGGATAAAGATGGACCATGCTTTCATTATATCTGCAGTACATTTCCCAGTCTGAACAGTAAAAGAATAAAAGCTGAAGCATTTGATGGGCCTCAAATCAGGAACTTGATGAAAGATGGGAACTTTGTAAATTCAATGAATTGCATTGAAGCAGCAGCATGGAATTCATTTGTAATAGTTGTAAATGACTTTCTGGGCAACAAGAAAGTAGCCAACTATGCTGAAATAGTCAATGACAGGCTGGAGAACTTTCAAAAGTTGGGAGCAAATATGAGCATAAAGCTGCACAATCTCCACAGTCACCTTGATGAATTCCTTGAAGATTTTGGTGACACAAGTGACAAGCAGGGAGAATGTTTCCATCAGGACATAAAATCAATAGAACAAAAGTATCAAAGCAGACAGGACTTGCATATGGCAGACTATTGTTGGAATTTGGCTTGTGATCTTCCTGAGGCTCAACACTCAAGAAAATCATCCAAACACAAATTCATGGGAAATTAAGCATAAACAATGATGTAATTTGTTTGTAGAAATTTTAAGATTTTTACTAGTTTTTCAGTAGAATTTTCAGAAAACATTCTGGTTTTGAAGAAAATCAATTTCTATGTATGCACTTGGGCCACCACTCTATGAAGAGGGTCCGGGCTATGTATGTATTCTGTATATGTCCGTATGTCCATATGTCCCCAGTCTATATGTCCACCTGCCCCCGGTCTATATGTCTCATCCGTCCTTGGTTTATATGTCCGTCTGACTAACAGTTCTCGGTCCTTATATCCGTCTGTCCCTGGTCTATATCTCGTTCGTCCCCGGTCTATGTCTCATCCATCCCTCTTATGTCCGTATGTCCCCG
>JAOPUL010005356.1:28181924-28197815 GCA_027564515.1 Octopus rubescens
ATAGATAGATAGATAGATAGATAGATAGATAGATAGATAGATAGATAGATAGATAGATAGATAGATATACAAGGTGTCCCCCAAACAATCTATACACTTTAGGAAAATTACTTTAGGGAAGACTTTGAAGATGAGGAGTTTTATTTTCAGCAAGATGGGGCACCCCCACACTGCCATCACGATGTTAGATCCTTCCTTGATGAGAACTTGCCAAACAGGTGGATTGGACGGAGGGTTTCGTTGAATCCCCTCCGTGTTCACAGACCTCACACCATTAGACGTTTTGTTATGGGGATAGATAAAAGATAAAGTCTACGCTATGAGACCTGCAATAGTCGCTGAATCAAGAGCAGCCATTGAACCTGAATGCACGCAAATACCAAGGGAATTGTTTTGTGATGTGTGCGATTCCTTTGCTTTATGTTGTCAGCAGTGTGTGAACCAGAACGACGAACATCAGTTTGAGAACAGGCGGTGACAAAACAAAAAAATGATGTTTGTAAATTCTATTACATTTTGAAAATTAAATGAATTTTAATAAACACCGACTTTACAATTATTTAAAGTGTGTATACATTTTTGGGGGACACCCTGTATATATATTATGAAGTAAACAAATAAGCAAGTGGATACTCAACAAGGACAATTATTTGGGTTTAAAATTAAATGAAGATTGAAAGAATAACATGAAGGAAAGATTCTAACCCAATCCCAAATTCCCATAGAAATGCTCCACTAGTGAATAGTTCCCAATCCAAATCTGTCTTCTGCAAGGTTGAAAGAGTTTGTGTACAAAATGTCCTTGTTTAAAATTAACTGGAACCTATATAGTACTTGTTGGAATTATTGGGTAAGTTTTGGATAGTGCATGTGTATATTATATTAAACCTCCTGTGAAGAACATAACACCTCAACATCTCTAGCACATGTGCACCACCTGAAGAAGTACAATATTGCTTATACCATGGCATGGTCAATCCTAGATACTGGATTGCCATATAGACAGCAGCACGCTAAGAGAACCCATCCAAATTTTATTCCACAATCCCACAAATTTACTGAATAAATAAACATGTGGCTTTCTTAACCTGTAAGCACCATTTTTTAAGACCTTCCAATTTTTTCCATAAATCAAAATGCAAAAAAATAAAAACTCACTAGCTTTTCCCACTCTTATTCTTAATACATACATAAAAGCACTGCTCACCCCATACAATCATGGATTCCCTAGAACATTCAAATACTCACATAATTATTATTCTAAATGAAATAACTAGTGCCATGGAATCTCTCAATAGCTTTAACCTAAAAAAATTTTCCTTTCAAAATTCATTCTTAATTACGCTATCTAGCCCCACTCACCCTATATCAACCCATGTCAATTACACTAATACTATATCCCCATATTATATACATACCATTATCTATCTATACACACCTCACTTATGTTAACCACCACATAAATACTCATAAAATGAACCTTATAAACCTGTATTAGTTTTTAAAACGAACCCTTCATTAACTCTATTCTTATGCATTTTTACATCTACTTCTAGCACAGCTAAATTGCCTGGAGTAGCTATAGACCTTACAACAAGAAACTCTCCATGTGACTATAGACATTTCGTCTTTCTTTATCATTATCCCTATCTATTACTTCCTCAATTTTATTTTACCTCTTCATTGCATTCCCTCCCCCTCTTTGACCATTGGTCAGCCAAAAGCTACCATTACCCTAAGAGATTTCTTTACCACTTCAGTTTCATAGAAGCAGTTGAACTTGGAGTTTCAACATCTGCATTTTTACCTCTATCATATGGATTTATGCATGTTAGCAATTCTATCCCGGCGGTTGCCCAGATCCTTCACGCACTTTTCGATGGATTGTAACAAGAAAATCTTTAACAAAACAGGAACCAATACAAGAACTTTTTCATCTCATCACACCTGTACTATTCCCCTCCCCACTCTCTAATGAGGGGTTACCTGGATTATGAAATCTTTCCTTTCAATCTCCACTTAATGTTAAACCTTGAGTATTCACTTGCTTATTCGTTTCCTTCATATGTATACATGGTTCAAAGGATGACAGCTACTAGCTGACTGTAACGCAACCAACATAGCAATTTCAGCAGTATACTGAATTGAGCACTCATAGTGCCTATCTATTTAACTTAATGTTAATCCCTCATTTATAAACTGGTTAATTGTAGTGAGCATCAAATACAATTAGATGTTATCTAAGACAGATTATTTTACGTTAGCGTGGATGTGGTGATTCAAGCATTTTTTGTACAGCCTGATGCACTATATTACCACTAATCCTGACTTATCAGATACATTAATTTGAACTAAATGGCAGTACAAAATTATTTCTTGGGATAACCCTTAATTGTACTACTAATGTTTACAGACAAGAAAGATGTTCTGCTAAAATCACTGTAGGTCAAAAACCTTTGCATTGATCCCAATCCATTTTGTCTATTTTCCCTAGTTCAATTGTCAAAAGTTTTCATAGTAGGTGTAAATATGATGTAATTTCATATACCTAGTTCAGGGCATGACACTAGATATTTTAGGGTCACCATACTCTATATCTGGGTACCAATAGTTCTTTATACCATATTTGACATACTGAAAAAGACAACTGCTGCCATATTGGTCATTACAAATGTAATGGAAGGAATTCCTATTGACAGATATCTGCTGTCACCAACCCTCTCCTGCTTGGGGGTAAGGTAATATTTCCTTGTGGATGAATGGAATAAGGGTATGCACAACAGGCTTCTATGTACTGATACATTTAACAAAACTTTCTCCAGGATGCTTCAATGGGACTGAACCGAAGTTTACCCACACTTGCACCTATAGTCATCCGAACAATTAACCCCAGTGATTGTTGTTAAAGCTTATCCATAGAACATGTCCGTTTACATAACTACATCAGAATCCCAAATATTTAAATTGACCTCAGTAAATCTGGTTCAGCTTTAGTTTTATGCAAGATGTTTTACAGATATAGCAAGATAACTTCTATTGCTGTCAATGATTAACTTTAGCAAGAGCAAATCCTATATAAGGATAAACAAGCAACTTTAACATTCATCTTAATCTAATATTAACACAGTCAAGATTATATGACAAAAATGTTCCAGTCACTATTGTGGATTCCACTTCAATTCTAAAGTCAGAGGGAACATCAGTAGGTTAAAACCAAGAATTAGAAAATACAACAAATTTATTTTAATGCCATTTATTGAACTTCATTCTAAGGTTATGCTACATCTTCCTTAGTGGCTCTGGTGTAGATGATCTGTGAATGGTGTTTGGACACCAGCTTGATGTCACCTAAAATTAAAAAATAATTAACAGTAAAGATATCTACAACAAAAGATAAAATTGTCATGTTGTCAAGATGCAAAATAATAAAATAAAAAATTATATATTGACAGGCATGTGTTCAAGCAAACTATTTACTTGTGCATAATATGCAGACCTAAGTGTGAGCAATAAAATATCAGAAAAATCTCCTATAAAATGCACAGACTTTTCTCTAGTATATATGGAATCAAGTTTATAATAATTGCTGCACTGAGTAAGTGTACACATCCTAAATAAAACCTTTGAACTTTACCAATGTAGCCTCTAACAGTGAACTCCTTTCACCCTTTCCGACCCATCTCATAGCCTGTGTAGACAGCTAAACTGGATCACCTCTACATTGACCTTCTGTACTACCACCCGTCATCACTATGTATCACAGTTCGCCAATATACACGTCTTTTCTCCCACATCCTGGCCCCTGTCATTTCCCTACCATCTTATGCTAACACAGATAACAATGTTCCCCCCTACCACACCTCTCATTCAATGAAACTAGCAAGCAAGCAGAGACACAGGACTGTAAGAACTTCCTAGTCATATTGAAAAGTTATTTCTCTAGCGCTGGTATCACAAAAAAAAAAAAAAAACCGCCCAGTACACTTTCTAAAATGTGAAGATTGCTTAGCCTAATTTAAGATATTACATCTCTAATGCTGGTGGTAATCTGAATGATAAATGGTTAATTAGTACACTGTAAACTTGTTGGTATTAAAAGGGCATCCAGTTGTAGAAACTAAACAGCATAAGATCCCCATCCTTTCTAGGTGAGAGCTTAGAATACAGGCAGAGTACCTATCCAATTCTTGCTGGAGTGGAGAGCAGATGGAAAAGGATTTATGTACACTACACTGTATACACACACATAAAAGGTTGTATGAACCACTGAACAAGTTGAAACGTTACAAATACCAGTTAAATTACATTTCAACTGCAACCTTGTACGAAGTATACGAACAAGTGAGACCATTACATAGTAATTTGGCATTAAAAATACAATCAAATATCTCAAATCACAATCTTCTTATGCAACCAATGCATGAAACCTGTGACAAGCATGTTAGAAATTGCAACCAAATACCCCTTAAATCACCATCTGTTTTATGCAAGAACTAATGGGCTAGACCTCTATATGATTGCCAAATGGTTCTGAAATCACACACTAGTCTTGTGATACGCTAGGCACCACTCTCCTAGCTATATAGAAAGTGAAAGATTGTTAATTTTAAACAAATAAAGTCTTAAGTATACTTGAAATAACCAACTCCATCAAACCACATGTATTTATTTCATATATAATTTAAAAGCATAGACTGCTAGGCAAAATTGAGCTCAGAGTGGAACCTGATACTCCAGAACAGAATTTATGTTAGTCATTTTTTATATGAACATTACCTTCATATATTTACTAAAATATTTTTGAGAAATAATTAAAAGAATTTGCATACATACCATCATACAGTAAGCATAGTTTTTATCTCCATGCTTCTCTTAATTATCTCTACCACCCAGAACCCTGCACAAGACACTACCTAACTCTTATAACATATTTTTGACCTATGAAATGCTCAACTTCAAACTTACCAGTTCAGGAAGTTCTACAAAAATAAGGTATTGCTCACTTGGCCTAACATACGCAAAGTAATTTTATAAGAAATAAATAAATATAAGCTAATAGAATTTTTTAATGTATTTTGAAGCAAAACAAAATATAATTGCCTAAAAACAAAATAAAGAACAAGGCTTATGCACAAAAAAAAAAATAAGCCTGGTTATCTGTTCAGAACTTCTTAGAGGATAAGAACATCATAATTAACTTCAAGAGTCAGAATTTTATCATCTCTACAGAGAACCCAAATCAACCATTGCAGAAAACATGCAAACTGAAGAATAACAAGATGCAGGATATAAAAAGAAATGTTAAAATAAATGCTAGAAACAAAGTATTTTGTAGAATATAAATAAACCTTCAAATAATTATAAGTTTAAACTAAAACAATAATACCATGCCAAAAAAGACATCCAGACCCAGTCTGACAGATACCACATATATTACAAGTCACTAGTCTGTTCTGTAATCTTACAATAAAATAAGCTTGTAAAGAGGAAATCATATGAGAATTTCATAAAATGATAATACAAGATTGGAAAACATATGGCAAGTATGTTAAATCCATCGCACAAAGCACATAGTTAAAAATAACCAAACCTTTGCAACAGAAATTGTTATTCATTAAAAGAACCTGGTTTAGTAATATGTACTAGCAAACCAATACTGCCTTGGCCTCTTATTATCTCCCTTTAAAATTAGTTTGATTTCATGCTTAAACACCACCAGTTGAGTTGCTACTTACATGGACTGTAGCAGCAGTTTGTTTCCCCTTCCATGCAATACATTCAGCTTTTTACAAACGCACTAAAAGTTTAAGCCGGCCAAAATATTCTGCCTGTTTTATGTTCAAGCTAGCCAGATCCAACCTCTCACACCGATCATACAATGTCATTCCAAAAATAATTACATCATCGAAATCTTGAAGTTACAAGACAAGGCATGATTAATTCAAAACAATGGCACTACTTCACATAATATTCAAACCGCTACTAAATCCATTATCACTTGTATCAACTACGTTTTACCAAGAGTTATATATGCACCCAGTGAATTTGGTATTCAGAACAGATGGAATCCATTTGCATGTATGTATATATACATATATATATATTATGTATGTGCAAATGTAATGAATGTTCCAATCAGATACAAGCAAAGGCATCAGCGGGGAGCCACAATATATTTCAGTCTCTATCTGATAAATATTCCATACCTATGCAGAAACTACTGTAAGCCACCTCTCACAGAAACATTAGCAAAGATTGATTGATCCCTCTAACCTTATTTGTAGTGCTTTTCAAACGCCAACCACCAGCCGTTGAGCTTAACTTGCCCTCATGCATTCAACAGCAAGCTCCTACAGAAGTGAAATAGCAACCAGTTCTCTGGTCTCTAAACAAAGAAGATTACTCTACAGTAACCTTGTACCTAACTACTCTTCAAATACGATTTTAACTGAAATACTTCCCTCAAACAAATTAGAAAACCCTGATCATACCAATTCAAAATCCCTATGTATTTTTTTTATAGCAGTACACCTGTTAAATTTTAATACTGACAGTGATAAGGAAAATATTTTTAAATACAGTATTATAAACTCAAAAAATAAATTCTTTTACTGAATTGCTACGAAATAAAAACATTCCTACCTAGTCTTTCCAATTCACGGAGGGCAAGTTTTGCCAGAGATCCACGAATCTTCAATCTTTCACTAACCACTGAAGGTGTGACCAGTTTATAGCTTGGGACTTCTTTTAACAATTTATCATAGGTGGCATTGTCAAAAAATACTAAATTATTTAACTTGTCCCTGACTTTTCCTTTTGACCACTTCTGCAATGGAAAATATAACAAGAGTTAGTAAAATACATTGATCAGTTCAGGAACAATTTTAATAGAAACTTTTTGGCATTCTACAAGTACCCACTTAATTAGTTTTCACCATAAAATATCACTGTGTATAAATTGCTCATATAAAAGCAATACCCAAACAAAATAAGTCATAAATTTCAGAACATACAGATATAAGTGCATATAGCTTTGGTAATCAACAATTGAGAGTAACATAGAATTAACGAGGAGTTTAAGGTTATATAAAAACTGCGGAATGTCATAATTTCAACGGGGTTAGCCACAATAATTTTGAGCCTATATACAGTATTTAGAATCGATATTTACCTTCTTTTTGGCTTTGCCACCGGATCCTCCTTCCTTCTTTTTTTTTTCAGGCTGTTTTCCTCCCTTTCCTCCTTTACTATCTGTCTTTTTGGGCGGCTACAAGAAAATATATGACGGTGAAGATGAAAAACAACTTTTCTTTTTAATACGAAAATTTATTAATTTGAATTAGTTCTCTCATACAAGGCGTTAATATTATATACGTTTTTATTTACCCCAAAAGATCTTCAGAAGAGACATGTGGAACACAAAATTGTTCACTTCGACAAATGGTTTAATTGTAAATATATTTCTCCGGTCAAACGTAATATACTAGTGTTAAGCAAGCGTCCGAGAGGACATCAAGAGAAAAAACATCAATTAAAATAATGGAGAAAATACAAAATAAGTCAGAGCGAGACGAATAAGTAAATTTCTCAAAAATAGGTGATTGGTTAAGTTATTTCAGAATACCGTTTCCATTTAACACATTTCTTAATTTCCTGCCTGTCTATTTCCTCAAGTTGATAGCCAACTTTTTGTGCATTACTTATTCGTGGTTTTATTGGGCACCCGGCCAGAAATTGGGGGGGGGGCGGATTACATCGAATCCAGCATTGAACAAATACTTATTTTATCGAACACAGAAAGGATGAAAGGCAAAGTCGACCTCGGGGAAAATTTTACTCAGAACGTAATGACGGACGAAATGACCCTAAGCATTTCGCCCGGCGTGCTAACGATTCTGCCAGCTCGCCGCCTTGAAGATTACTGAAATATTACACACGGTTAAATTTTCAGAACTAATAAAAGGAATAAAATCAAGCAAGACATGATAACGGAAAAAGCAAAATTCAGACGAAAAAGAATTGGATAGTGGAAAGAAAATTAAAACAAGCTATGGATAATTGTACAAGCCGATTATATTTGTTACAAATGGAATGTGATATTTAGGGTAAATTTCGCTAATATTGCATTCCTTCAATTGCCTATATGAAAAGAAATGTGCGTATTGAATAAAAAATACCACGTGTACGTAGACAGATCACACATATTTTATGACATTATGACTAATCGATTTGTCATTGTTTATTAGATACAATTTTAGGGCATGTTGTAGCTTAATACATTGTGTACATATATTTTCTAAAAATCGTACTTCCGGAAAAATTAAATGAAACTTTACTTCAACTATGAGGTTGTTAAATCAGCTGCCATGTTGATAATTCATTGGGTAGGTAAAATAAATTATAACTTATAATTAAAAGACATCAACTTACTCTAACCACAAAAGAAATGAGTATCAGAAGTAATGTAATTGATTAAATTGTCCAATATTGAGCCTTGATGAAAATTTAAGCAATATCAACAAAATGAAGTATGAAAAAATAAGAAAGAGAAGATCGTACCATCCTCTACGTCCACGAGGTTGTAGCAGAAAGAAAGACTTCAGTGCGACTGCGCAGAGAAATTGCCCGGATGTAAAAGGCCGCTTAAGATTATTATAAATCAAAAAGAAGGAGGAAATTTCGGGGTCAAAACTATCTTCAAATAATATATTTATTTATTAATGAATAATAATATGACTAACATGCTCACAAAAATATTCATTTACAAGATTTCACTTCCGTTGCTATTTTCAAATAGGAGGCATAGCTTGTCAGAAGCTTTGTTAGTGCAACCATGCAGCACTGCGTATTAAATACGTATAGGGTCTTATATATGTAATATATTTTGGAAAACTTCCATTAGCTGAGTTTATAGATGCAATTAAAAGTTTTCTCTCTAAAAGTTTTCAAAATAAAGTCAATCAAGCAAATTTTTTTAGAAAATAAATATACAGATAGGAGTGTATCTTGTTTTTAGCATCGTCATATACATACGCACACTTTTTTTTGTGGGCTCGCACACTTACACAGCAAATATATATACAAGATGAAACTTCACATTTTGAAAAACAATTCTTGTTTGCCAGTATGTAGGTGTGCATGCCCATCATGTTTTGTTTTTTTCACATTAAATTTCGATATAATCGCAATCTACACACTCAAAGGTATATGTAGAAAATTTAATTTAAAAATACCCATTTTTCTGCAAGTTATGAGGAAACAAATCCTACACGTGTGAATTTTCCCAATCTCCTCTTCCACCATCGGAAAAAAGTTTTTACAACAGATTCCAATATCATCGGAATCTACACCATCTGAATCGTATTTGTAGAAAATTTCTTTCTGAAAGTTAGGAGCAAACAAAGTCCAGGTGGGGGTGGGGGAGACACATTTGTCTAGGTATGCCTATATATATGTGTGTGTGTGTGTGTGTACACGAGAGCAATATTAACCCCATATATCATCATTTTATGCAAGAAAATGCTCTTCAGTGTCATTTTTGTCAAAAGTTGTGTAAATCTGGAGGTTTAAAGAAACATCTAAACATGCACAAAAAAAAAAACATTCAGAACTGAGACACGTTTGCAATATTTGTGGAAAGTTTTTTGAAGAGAGTCTCCAGGTTCAAAAGCCATATCCATTCTCACTTGAGGGTTTAACGTTATATTTGTGCTTGAAGTGGTCAAGTTTTGTCTCAGAGCAGATTGCCTTCATATATATATATATATATATATATCATCATCATCATCATCCTTTAACGTCCGTTTTCCATGTTTCCATGCTAGCATGGGTTGGACTGTTTGACCGGAGCTGGCAAGCCAGAGGGCTGCACCAGGTTCCAGTTAATCTGGCTAGCGTGGTCACCAGTTTTTATAGGTTATCAGGTGACTGGCTGGTTTCCTGAAGTTGGTGTTGCAGATCATTAGGTTATTTGCATCACAGAACTCCAGTAGCTTTGCTCCCTCTTCATTTTGGAAACCAATTCCATGGCCCCCATGTACACTGCAAAAGTCACCCATGTGCTGCCCAACATGTTCATTGAAATCACCAGCCACAAAGATAAGGTCACTGTCATTTGTCTTTGAGGTAGCCAGCAAAGGAATATCATAAAGACGAGGATACATTAAAAACACTCATGCCGGTGACACGTTAAAAACACTCGTGCCGGTGACACGTTAAAAACACTCGTGCCAGTGACACTTTGAAAACACTCATCGCGGTGACACGTTAAAAACACTTGTGCCGGTGACACGTTAAAGGCACCCAGTTCACTCTCTGGAGTGGTTGGTGTGAGGAAGGGCCTTCAGCTGTAGAAACCATGCCAAAACGGTCTGGAGTCTGGTGCAGCTTGCTAGTCTTCAGTCAAACCGTCTAACCCATGCCAGCATGGAAAATGGACACTAAATGATGATGATGATGATGATCTTTTTGTTCATTTGGCAGAGCTGGTGGGCGAGGGGCATAAGCAGAGATAATTGTTGGTGTATTACACTGCAAAACTAAGCTAAGCTTAAGTACCCTATCGCACACTCTAATTACCTCAATCACCTTATCAACCCATTTCTCTACTAGAATTATGCCCACACCACCTACCCCATCACTGTTACCTTCCCAAAAGATTTTATACCTATGTTTTTTTTTATACCTGGCTGAAGCTCTTCTCCACTTTACTTCTTGAATGCAACACACATCGACATGCCTCCGTTCAAGCATCTCAACAATCTCGCCAGACCTACCTTCCAATGTGCCTACATTAACAGTACCGACTCTGGGAAAGTCGAATGGGAGGCAGGAGGGAACATGGAGAGTGGGGACGGCGGCATTCACCATCTGAAAAGAAGGTTTCAACAAGCGTTTGCCAGCAGACATGTCTTATCAGTTGTCCTCACACTTAATTTACCATCATTCATGTTACACTTGCTGCCTCTACAAGCATTGTTAATAAATATATACATTTATATATATTTATGTAAATATAATTAGGGGTAAAGGGTAAAGACCCTTTTTGGTCACGAATAACCATGGGATTGCTCCTAGAAAGATTCCCTCTGAGGCATATATATATATATATATATTTAAACCTCTGTTGATTTACCAGAAGCAATAAATTACAGTACTAAATACAATTGTAGAGTGTTCTTTAATAAATTATAAGTAAGACTCCTATCTCTGGTACTCTGAGTTACTAGTTTTCGATCGGCAGCTGGTAGTCCGAGCCTCTTATCTTTTGAAATATTCACTGTTAATGTTTTCTAAAATAAGAAATAAAACTTTGAGTGACACATGCAAAACTGGTTGTTTCAAGCTTACAGTTTTAATTTAATTTCTGGTTGACATGGGAATTTTAAATGTTTGAAACTTCATATGAGCAAAGTTGCTCTAATAATTTTTTTCATGAAACTGCATTGTTGTTTTAAAGTAATACATTTAATTAATATTTTTATTTGTAAACACACGCACAAACACATATATCAATAGCCAACTTCTGTCATCCTCAACTATGACCCCTGCTAATCAAATGATACTACCATTCATTCCTCCGTAACAGTCTGCATCAAGTGTCTGCCACATGTATCCTATACACCTTATATCAAATCAGTACTGACTCCATGAGCAAAGACCTTGAAACCATTCTCCAATATATTTATATCATTCTTGTCTCCTCCATCAGCACATAGACTTAATCAGTGCACATACCAAGGAAACATTATGGCACCTTAAATCACAAAACATGAACAGCATACAACTAGAACCTTCAAGACTGACAGAAATGATAGGCTTTGCTATTCCTGAAGATGTTTTCTGGTAAACAAACATTCCTAACATGGTAGACTGCCTTTCTCTTCAGAGCCAACTTTCTATATATCCTAGGTAATACCGACAATGGAGTCCTATTCCCACATCTGGGATAGAATTGTTGTTACACATACAGACATCCTAAACTGCATAAAAAGAAATATCACTTGATTGATTAGCATGAAACCATTCAGCAATACACTCTAACCTTTGGTTTACAGACATCTTGCTTCAACTCTTTGCCTTCTCTACCATTATTTCAGGGGCTGCTGCACCCTAGTGCTAGCGGTCTCATGCTTCCTCCACTCAAGTACTCCTGACACACTTGTCATTCCATTTGTTCCCCTATATTATGCTCCTCTTTTCAGACTCCACACTAACTCCAGTCCTTCTTCCCAGAACTTCACCATTCTGGAATCCCTCTTTGCACATGTTTGCCTTCAGCTTTCAATCAACATGTTCAAGAACAATGTCAATAACATTAATCATACTAGCCTCAGAAGGTCTGTAAAGGAAATGAACAAAATTTAATTTTTGTAGGACAGGTTGAGTAGAACTTAGTACGTTACTTGTACGTATTTTATTGGTCTTTAGGCGTGAGATGACAGTGACTGTCCAACAGACGAAACATATAGACCGAGGATGGATGGACAGATAGACATGTAGGACAGGTGCCGCCTGACATAAGAGCGGTGACAGATGGACCTATAGACTGGGGACAGAGACATATCGACCAGGGGGCAGCCTGATGTAAGACTGGGGAGGGATTGAGTAGATCTTAGTACATTACTGGTATGTATTTTATTGATCTTTAGGTGTGAGATGATAGTGACTGTCCAACAGACGAGACATATAGACCAAGGATGGATGGACCATGGACAGATAGACATATAAGACAGGTACCGCCTGACATAAGAGCGGTGACAGATGGACATATAGACCGGAGGCAGCCTGACGTAAGACCAGGGGGGGATTGAGTAGATCTTAGTACATTACTGGTATGTATTTTATTGATCTTTAGGTATGAGATGACAGTGACTGACGAGTACTTAACCTGTGATTTATTAATTTTTGTTATTGGACTGAAATTCAATCTGTACTTTTATTGTTTTAAAAATACTATGTGGTCAAAAATATAATAAAATTCAGTAAGGCAGCATATAAGATTAGATGTCAGGGGTTAAATATTTCCTGGCTCTGAAGAGGAGGACTAATCTTTGTGATGCAGACTTTGCCATGTTGAGGAAGTGTGTTTGTTAGGACAAATATATGTAATGATTTATATGTTGCAAATAAATGAGAGGAAAAATCAAATTATTAATTGGAATTGCCCTTTATTTTCATTTTTACAATGAAACCATTATATGTGTATGTATATGTATATATATGTATATGTATGTGTATATATATATATGTATATGTATGTATATGTGTGTATATATACGTATGTATGTTTATATATGTATACATATGTGTATATGTATATATTTATATGTATATGTGTATGTATGTATATATGTGTTTATGTATGTATATGTATATATGTATGTGTGTGTATATGTATATGTATATATATATATATGTTTATGTATATGTGTATGTATGAGCCGAAACACTATGTTAATATGGTCGCACATGCATGCATGTGCAACCATACTGACTATCTTTCAATGTCACAACTGATGAACGAAACCAAATACGCTTCAAATATAGGGCAGTTTACGAATTTCGTGAATGGGAGAATTTATGTACTGATTGACGGGCTATCATGCTTGGCTTGTGGAGCGGACGGAATTTCGGAGCTGAGAGATTAATCCCGTATTATTGGGAAAACAGGACAAGACGAGTTTTAACTGTGTCTTCTAGCAATATCGGCGTCCTCTTTTGAGAAACGTCTACCACAATTGCGTGGCTACTATATATTATTATATATATATATATATATATATATTCTGTGCCGGTATTACATAAGGAGCACCCGCGTTGAGAGTTCTGCCATGTAAAAAGCACACGTACCAAGAGTCCTTTGCTGGTGCCACACACACACGCTGAGAATCCTGTGCCGGTGCCACATAAAAAGCACCTGTGTCGAAAGTCCTGCCATGTAAAAAGCCCATGCACTGGGAGTCCTGTGCCATTTCCATATAAAAAGCACATGTGCCAAAAGTCCTGTGCCAGTACCACATAAAAACCACCCGTGTCGGGAGTCCTACCACGTAAAAAGCACCCGTGTTGAGATTCCTGTGTCTGTGCCACATAAAAAGCATCCGTGACCATGCCATCTAAAAAGCAAGCACACATGCTGAGAGTCCTGTGCCGGTGCCATGTAAAAAGCACATGTGACTATGCCCCATGAAAATCACATGCGCCAAGAATCCTAGAGTTCACCTGTGACCATGCCACATAAAAAGCACACATGCTGAGAGTCCTGTGCTGGTGCCAAGTAAAAAGCACCTGCTTTGAGAGTCCTGCCACGTAAAAGGCACATCCACTAAGAGTCCTGTGCCAGTTCCACTACAGCAGAAAGGGAGACAGTGTTATACAAGTTGATGAAAGAAAAAAATGATAGTAAACAACAATAAGAGAAACAGTTCAAAATATGTATAGCTGTGGTGCTGTATTACTAACCACATGATCTTAAGCTCATATCTTACTACTGTTTATGCAGTTCATGTGAGGAAATAAATCTAAATCTGCTTACTAGAAAAGCCTGACGAAACAAAATCAGGCTCTACTCCCTATTTAATGGCTTAGTGGTTATGAATTGGATGAACATTCAGCTGTATATTTAATTGTTCCAATAAGTAAAACATTATATTATTTATCCCATTAGCATTCAGATTGCTCTGTCAAATGTAATGCTTATTGATTTACATTGTTTTGAAATAATTATACATTATCTTGTAGCTTTGAGATTGCAATAATGTGATTGTTTATTTTTAGAATGATATTCTCGGGTAGGTATGAGAGGCTGGATCTGGCCAGTTTAAACATAAAACTGATAGAATATTTGGGCTGAATATGACCAGTTTAAATGCTAAAACGTTATACATGGGAAAACATAATGAAAACTAGTAGAACTAATAAAATAACTGCTCATATGGTTCACTGATTGTAGTAGACAGTTTCTATTATTTAGGTGATGTAATTTGCAATTATTACCTTGCTGGATGTAGTGAACACATAGTAGCTAGCATAAATATGGTCTGAAATTGTTGCTTTTCTCTCTCTCTCTCTCTCTCTCTCTCTCTCTCTCTTTCTCTCTCTCTCTCTCTCTCTCTCTCTCAGACTATACATATTAAAATAGGCAGATGGTCTGCATCAGCATTTAATGGGTATAAACAGTTCAAAGTTACAATCAAATGATTTGCTGGGAGGAAGGGAAAAATCTAAGGTTTCTAACAAAGGATTCTGTGTGGCATCTTAGAATTTCACTCTTATAGTCTGTAATAAGTAGGGAGAGATGGATATTGGATGTGAAGATCTGTAGAAGCTGGTGGGATATTAAACAAATATGATCTGTAGTGTGTATAATGTTAACTTGCATGAGAAAGAGATAGTGTGTGACTAGATATTGAAAACATCATGTGATGAATACAAGAAATATAACTTATGTTGTGAATGCTGGGTGAAAACATGTTAGCTGATGACAGTGAAGAGTACCTGAGAAACAGTAAGACTAAGGAAAATATGAGAAGAAGTACTGATGTTAGATCTTGGGATGTTGTGTTCATAGACAAAATTCTGCAGTCCCATTCTACCCATGTAAAAATGGTAAAATCAGTATGAGAACATTAAATTATAAATTGTGTTGAGATAACTGAAGGTTGTTATTGTTTAACCCCACCAAAAGTCAGCTTTAATTGAGTAGACTTATAATCAAAAGCATTCTAGCCCTGACCATTCCATTTTTTTGAATATCTAGGACTATACTATCCAATATATCCTTCCTTTTTTTTATAAATATTAATGTATCATCATCATCATCATCATCATCCTTTAATGTCTGTTTTTCCATGCAGGCATGGGTTAGACGGTTTGACTGGAAACTGGCAA
>JAOPUL010005356.1:28297882-28300382 GCA_027564515.1 Octopus rubescens
TGTGTGTGTGTGTGTGTGTGTGTGTGTGTGTGTGTGTGTGTGTGTGTGTGTGTGTGTGTGCGCGCGATGCTGATAGTTTTGTGTATAGGATGGTGATTGGTTCTATATGATGTATCTTCAGTTGGGCTGTAATTAGGTTTTAAAATTCTTATAATTTTACCCATGTACCAAGTTCTGAAGGTTTGGTATTGTTTGTACAAGTAATTGGTGAATGCAGTAATTTCTTGTCCCCCACCCCTCTCTAACACCCGTGTTTCAGAAATTTGTAATTTTATTATTGTTAGTGTTGTGAATTCCACTAATATTACTGATATTTGTTTATACTTGACAGTTTTCTGCTTTTCTTTGGTTTATTCTCTTTATTTTCAACTTTAGTTGTCTGATGCTGAGTTTTATTTCTGTTGTGTGAGTGTGTTGTGTTTGAGGTTGTCAATGTAGCTGAGTGATGTCAAGAGGTAGCTGGGTGCTGTCAAAGTGTAGCTGGGTGCTGTCAAGGTGTAGGCAGGGGCTGTCAATGTGTAGTTGAGTGCTGTCAAGGTGTAGCAGGGTGTTGTCAAAGAATAGCTGGGTGTTGTCAAGGTAACTGGTCATTAAAGAGAGAGAGTTTTAGAAATCATATCAATGTTTTCTGATATACTGACATGGCATTAAAGAGAATTAGATGTAAAGATGAATATAGGAAGATTCTAATGGCATCAGAAAGCTTTCACTGTAAAATAAATTGATGCAAAGCAAGTAATGATTCAATGAAACTAATTAGCTGCATTCGTGTTTTGTCCACCTATAGCAGACACCAAACTAATTTATGATAATTGCTAATGCACAATGAAAAAAACATTGCAATGGCTATTTTTTATTGGGGGGGGGGGTAAATTTCTTATTTTGATATTGGCTTCACATGTTAATATGTTAATTTACCAATATTTTTTTTTTGAAGAAATAACATGACTGACATTCTACACATAGTAGATAATTCTGGAAATAGTCAGTCTCTCTCTCTCATGCACACACCCACACACATTCACAGAATTGCTAGAAACATGATACCTATCCCACTACAAAGACTAATGGCAGTAGCTGTTGTGTCATGTCTTCAACAATCAATCATCATCATTTTTAATGTCCATTTTTCCATGGTTGCATGTGTTGGACAGAGCTTGTTGAGGCAGATTTTTTACAGCTGGATGCCCTTTCTGTCACCAACCCTCACCCGCTTCCAAGCAGGGCAATATTTTCCCCCATCACCAGACACATTCTCACAGAATATTGGAAATCAACGACACTGCTTGCATGACAGTGACACTCATTTATAACTATCATGTGATGTCAAGACAAGAAGACACAAACATACATACACTCACTCTTTCTCGGACTATTCTTTTCCTTCTCACTGGACGTTTTCCTCTTTCTGCCAAAGAGCCACACTCAAAACGTCACCCCCACCTCTTTTTTCCATCTTAAACTTTCTTTGAGTGTCTATCTAATACATTCAGAGTACATCCTTTTGACCTTTGTTGTTTTTCCTGTTTTTAATTTTGATTTGTCTATACCCCTCCCCCCACACCTACAATAGGCTTCTTTCAGTTTCCATCTACCAAATCCACTCATCATGCTTTTGGTTGGCCCCACTAGCTATAGTAGAAGATACTTCCTCCAAGGTGTCACATAGTGGGACTGAACCCAAAACCATGTAGTTGGGAAGCAAACTTCTTAACCACACAGCCATGCCTGCAACTATAGGCACACTAAAACAGGCTAACATTTAACTAAATACTACTCCATGAGAGATTAGCTAATGTGGAAAAAGGGGGAAAAAAGCAAACTTAAAATAACAGTATTGAAACAATAAACAAGTAGTACTTGTAGCAGTGGTACAACACCATTCTGTGGACCTCATCCTGTCAAAGCTCAAACAATTTCCTGACCACTGGGAGTTTATAAACTTAGATTATTTAGTGGTTTAATGAATTTTTACTAAGATTATCAGTTTTGGATTACTAACAGTTTATAAAAATAAAACATTTTGTTGTTTTCTTAATTTGGTTTTTGTATTTGGTTTGCAAGATTCTTGATGTGAATTTGTGTGTTGAAACATATTCTGTTGTATCTTGGGACGGTCATTACGCCAACAATGAACACATGCACTGGTTCTATATTACTTCTTTATTTTTATTTGTTAATTGGGACGTTAAAGGATGATGATGATGATGATGATGATTAACCATTTAGCTAATCGATTGTTTGATTAATTTATTTCGTCAATCAATCAATCAGCTAAGTTTGTCAAAGTCCTATTGTTGCCAATTGTGACCTCCTCAATGACATGCCCTCTCTACTCCACATCTACACGACATTTGATCTGATCAAGTTCATTATCAGATGCCTTATTCCATAGAACAAAGTGGATTTGAACTAGGAATCTTTACTACTAAACAAAGGGTAATAATATGCTCTAATTCACATAATGTAGATGTAGTAGGTATTAAAAAATGTTTCAAGT
>JAOPUL010005356.1:28302882-28311126 GCA_027564515.1 Octopus rubescens
CGTCATGTGATAGGAAGGGCATCTGGCCATAGAAAAATCCAACTAAAAAAAATACTATCTGACCTATGCAAGCATGGACGACAAGTGGATGTTAAAATGATGATGAGGACTGCCTCTCCTCTTTTGGAATCATATGACAAATATATTAGCTTGAAGTGCATTAGTCTTCATTGTATAATTTCTTGGGACATTTTGTATAAAGTTTCCAAGAAACTTTTTTTTAATGATTTTTGACCTCTTAGCACCAAATCATCTTTTAACTTGTTTTTTGTTCCTGTTTTTATATATGGTAGAATTGATTTTATTATTTTCTACTTCAAAATTAATATCATTACTTGATGTAAAGAAAACAGAATTTCCTTGTTAAGTTGGTAAAGATGGGATTTCTTCAAATCAAGATTCTAAAGAATTTTTGTAGAGTTCTTCATCAGTACAGTCTTCTCTCTAATGATAACAGATTTATTTTAAGTATAGTTATAGATTCTGTCTGATGATAAAGAGAGAAAATGTAGAAAACAGTAAAAGATTTTTGTCTGTAGTGTTTCATACACAGTAAAATATGCTATTTGTATCCTTGACTGAAGTTTAGAGGATTATACAGAAATGGCAGTGTACTGGATGAAATTGTTGAACTGTTACATTTCCTGTTAAAATGTCGCCACATGTTGATTTTTGCCCTTCATCTCTCCACAACCAATAAAATATATACCAGTCATGTACTAAGGTCAATTCAAATGTGTGACTATGTACAAGTGCTGGAAATCATTATTGTGATTAACATTCCCAAAGGCAGTGCAGTAGTATAAATAGTTACATGCTGGGCTAAATGGGTTAACCCAGTTGTCACCATATTTCTTTTGAAATACACTACCTTTGTTTCAATCAATTTTGAAAATAATGAAGTATTTAGTAAAACAACTTTGTCATTGTTCATCTGGTGTTTGGAACATAAATTAACAGTGAAATTTTGATGGAAGGTTTTAATTTAGATCACATTAAAACAGGAAGTTTGTATCATAGAACCAGTTGGTATCGAAAGGTTTAAAGTATTTAGTTTCATCCACTTTATATTTTTAGTGCTAATCACATCATGAATTTGCCTTCTATTTCTTTGTGACGTGATTAATACAATAAATTCTAAGCATACTTTACATTCATTTAATATACAGTGGAACTCCTTTACTAATATATGTGGCCTTGTGTCAATATTAGAAATCATTATTATTGAAATTTCCTGTCATTGTAGTTGTATAACCACTACTGTTATTGACTTGTGCTATTGATTCTGAATTTCAGATTTTCAAAATCTCGATACATCAGATCTATCTGACTCAGCTAAAAAAAGGTTACTACAACCTGGACGAAAACGAGGAAAACAGCAAGAACTTCTATATCAATTATTGATGAAACGCAACAAAGTTGCCAATAAGCCGAATCCCAAACACGCAGCAAAGGACGTAGTAAAGAATGTAACTGATAAGAACAGTACTGTGATTTATGAAATTCAACATATTGATGAACTGCTAGCCGATGGTACCAAAGCCACTGTGGTGAAATTAAATCCAATTGTAGTTAGTTTAGCTGACCCCACAATGAAACCTTTGTGGGAAAATAATGAAGAACCAGCTTTAGCATCTGATTCAGAGAAAACCACTCCAAAGAATACCACTCTTGTTGAAGATAATGTAACAGCTAGTCAGGTAGAAGAGACGACTTCTAAGTACGTACTTCAGAAAGATAAAGCAAGTTCAGATGACCCAGTTGGAGCTGTTGCAAGTTTTAGTAGGTCACAGGAAATGGTTAAACGTCCAAGAGAAGAGGATGATGCCATCTCTAGAAAATTCCCAAAAATGGAAGATTATAGCCAAAAATATTGCCAAAATGATACTTTTTCTGAACCATTGAAAAGTCTTATGTTTATGCCAGACTCTCTTTGGATAAATCCTTTCTGCATTCCTTCTCATCTAATTAATATTGAAGTATCTGAAAATCAATCAATCTGAAATCAATCAATAAAAGACATTTCCTTTTTCAGCTTTCTTCCTAGTTTTCTCATTTCATTTGTCAATCATATTTTTTTGACATTTCAATATTGCTTGGTCTTTATTTTCCCACCTTCAGTATTTTGTCAGTATGTTTTTCTCAAAAGGTATTCACAGCTAGTTACATAATGTCTCCACTTAATAGTTCTCAATATTTTCTAGTTGGTGTAGCACGTCAGGCAAAATGCTTAGTGGTATTTTGTCTGTCTTTATGTTCTGAGTTCAAATTCCGCCGAGCTTGACTTTGCCTTTCATCCTTTCAGGGTCGATAAAGTAAGTACTAGTTGAGTACTGGGGTTGATGTAATCGATTTACCCTCTCCCCCAGAATTACTGGCATTGTGCCAAAATTTGAAATCAACATTTTCTAGTTGGTGAGTTTGTAGAAATGGTAGTACTCAACTAAATGTATTTAATTTCAGTGCCCTCACCCTTCTGAGTTTAGGGGTTGATTCACTTTTGAAAGGTTGAATGAATAAGTTCCAGTAAATTACCTAAATCACAATTTAGTCCTAATCTCCATCCACTCCACTCAATGGCCTTGTGATTAATGTAAATAAATAAATATTGTAGCTCTTCCAAACAAAATGGCCTGGTAGAAATGATGATGTTGTTTAACTCCAGGTCAAACCCTGATTGAACAGACCTGTGAGATCAAAGGCTATGGTCACTCAGTCTGTTTGGTGTTTAGGACTACGTTATTCAATGTCCTTTCCTTTAAAATAGATTTAATTTGAGAAAAAATTTCAAACAGTTTGAGTGATGAGATAGATGTACACTTGTTTTAATCCTAAATTTCTACCTCATTTTCAATGCCTGTTTTTTTCTCATTTCTCTCATTTATTTTATTGCTTTTTGCCCATTTTATTCTTTTCTCTCTTTACAGATGGTTGTATCTATAAACATGTATTTATTTTCTTTTCTTTTTTTTTTATTGCTATACTCTCACAATGTCTATATTCTAATCCCTGGTATCATTCATTGCATACTAAAATTGAGCAATATGGAGAAAATACCCAATCTATGCCATTCATAACCACATCGTTCCAAGTGAACAGTACCCAAGGCAGATGTTTTCTGTCTACAGTTTTGAGTCCCATGGGTGAAATTTGTTAGATGTAAACTGTGATGGAGCTCATTGATGAAGCTCATATATATGTGATGAAGCTCATATATATGTGTATATACGATTATTTTGGTGTAAATTGATGTGTCAAACAAAATAAACCTGTTGAATTAAGTTCCTGAAGTGTGAATAGTGTAAAGTGATGGTTTAAATCTGGTTTTAATTTACTAAAAGATTTACTGACATCTACTGACAGACTGTAAAAAACAGTTGTTTATGAGGGTATTCATAGGGTAGTATTTGCAGCATTCCTTGGAACATTGATCTTTATTTTATTGTTATGATACATTATTTACTTAAAATTATTGCTTTCTTTCCTCTCCTATATAAACCTATATATGTACAATATTATTGGAAAATGTAGTCATACAAAATATTTAAGTATATCTATACCTTTCAATAGGTGAGTGTGAGTAGGAAAATTTGGTGCAATGTGTAGATGGTTCATTATCTTTTTTTTTATCTTTTTACTTGTTTCAGCCATTAGACTGCAGCTATGCTGGGGCACAGTCTTGAAGAATTTTTAGTCGAATGAATCGACCCCAGTACTTCTTTTTTTTTAAACCTGGTACTTATTCTATCAGTCTCTTTTGCTAGGTTATGGAGACATAAACACACCAACACCAGTTGTTAAGTGGTGGTGGAGGACAAAGACACACACACACACACACACACACACACACACACACACACATACGATGGGCTTGTTTCAGTGTCCATCTGCCAAATCCACTCACAAGGCTTTGGTCAGCCTGGGGCTACAGTAGAAGACACTTGCTCAAGGTGCCATGCAGTGGGACTTAACCCAGAACCATGTGGTTGGGAAGCAAGTTTCTTACCATACTGCCATCCCTGCGCCTATATAGTTTGTAGTGTTTGAACAGGTTATTGTGTAGGTGCTTCATCTGCAGTTAGAGTAGACAAGTTGTAGCAATTTTCAGAAATATTGATATTTCCAGTTGAAGCAGTCTTGTACCTAATCTCAGTGTTATTTGGGGGTATCTCCTGATGGAGTTAAGTCCCTAATTGTTACAATATCGCTGACCAATAGAAAAATGAATGTGAACACACTGGGGACTTGTTTCCAATAGTGAGCCTGGCCAGATCACTTGAAGTGGTTGATAGCTTCTGTTACATAGGTGACATAATGAGTAGAGGGAATGAATGGGTGCTCAGAAAGTTTAAATGGCCAGGGTAAGAACAGGTTGGAAAAAGTTCAGGGAGCTATTACCAACAGTTTTCTACAGAGTGAAAGGCAGATTGTATGAGTCATGTGTTAGAGCTACAGTGTCTCATGGTAGTGAGATGTGGGCCCTGAAGACTTGCAATGGTTAGAAAGAAATGAATGGTTGTGTAATGTTACTGTGCATGAATATCAGAGTACAAATGAGTTGAGAGAAAAACTGGGTATAATAGGAATCAGATGTAGAGTACAGGAAAGAAAGTTGTGCTGGTATGGGTGTGTGATAAGTATGGAGGATGATTACTATATAAAGAAGTGCTGCAAACTCCGTGGAAAGGGGAAACCAAGGAAGACTTGGAATGAAGTGGTTTAATGAAGATTGATATAAAAATGTATTTTACAGAAGAAAAAAAAAAACGACAACGGATCATACTGATTGGTGTAATATGTGGTGCTACAGAAGGTCCGATCACTTATGGCAAAATATACCCTAAAAACAGGTATTTTGTATACTGCCAAGCATACATCTTGCTGCCTCCTCACATCAATTGCTCACCTCTGTCTCCTTTTTTAAACCTTGATGGACTTAGCCAATCGATGAATAAAAATCAACAAAACAATTATTAAGCTAAATACTGGGGTGATATAATTGACTAAAACTTTTGAAGGCAGTGACCTAGAATGATTATAATCCAAACACTGAAGCCAGTAAAAAATTATTATGCACCAGTGCCATTATTCTCTGATCCAGTATATCCACCAACAAGAAATTAGGTGCCTCTCTTTTAACCTGTTTGTTTACTTGCTTGCTCAATTGTTTGAATATCTACTCTGTTATCTTAGAAACTTCTGGAACTACGAGCTTCATATAAAAACAAAAAAACTAGGTGAAATATAAAATAATATTTTTCCTTGCTTTTTTAACAAATCATTTATCTGATATTTATTTAATCCCAATTCCCTTTTAATTAAACTAATCTCTGATATTGACAAGGAAAACAATTGAGTTTTAGTATTTTCAGTTGACTTAATTTTGTTCCTGATAGCTAACAAAACCTACAACAAAATTAATCAACATGGTTATCGTGACACAAAATGACATCAGCAAAGTGATATAAAGCCTTTATAAGTTTAAATTAAGTAATATGAAACGTAGCATTGATTTTTTTTGTTTTGTTCTTTGGTTTTAGAGGAAAAGTTACTTTGTCTGCATTGTTTTATAAGAAATGTAAAACAATAAACATACCAAAAATAATAAATTTTCTTTTCTGATTTTTTTCTTTCTTTTTAAATGACATCATTATCGTAAAACAAGCAAGCATTTAAACTTCAGCAAACGAGCACTTGATGTCAATGTCAAATCCCCTCTCTCTCTCTCTGGAAAGGAGAATTTTAAGAAATCTTACATGATAAAAACAGCTTTCCTGGATGTTTTTATCACCCATAATCTAATTATAGTCAAAGTGGTGTTGATGATGTTTGTGGGAACAGAAAACAAATGTTTTCAGTTTGATATATAGAGTTAATAAAAAATATATAAAAAAACCCCTCGTTTCTAATTTAAGTTCAATACAAGAATTCCTAAGTACTATGGCGATGATTAGATATTAGATTGTGCGTCTTACTTTTTATATACTTTTAGTATTGTTCATTCTTTTGTTTGTACAACATCCGGAAAAATGATTCAGTGAATAGAAGTGGACAAAAAAAAAAAAATTATAAATTGTTGAGAAAGTTATATAGAAAATTTTTTATTGCCCTTTATTTCTCCGATTTATGAGATTCGGAAAATAAACGAAATATATGGATGGTTATTCTGTCAGGAAAATAAGCCATTGACTAGTTGAGACATTACTTAAAACGTCAAAAATAGGATATACTGAAAGACCAACGACGGAACCTCTACGCCAGTCATGGGCAAAATGTGGCCCGCGGTCCGTGGGACTTTCTGAGTGGCACGCCAACGAAAAAGTTATCTTGAAATATTTTTTAGCCTCCTTGATAATGAGCCATGTCTCATGCGGCCAGCTTCTCCATGCCTGCTCTACACACATCTCTTGCCTGAAATAACGGTCAAATCTCCCTCAAGCCACACCTTACCATCTTATAAAACGAGATATTGGATAACGTGGTTTATATACACACTGGACACCAACATGAAAATCCTTCTGTACAATGCCATCGTATTACCAACGTTATATATGCAGAACGTGGAAGAAAACTGTGAAAAACCACCAAAACGTTGGATGCCTTTCATTAAATGTGCTTTCGGAAAACCCCGAGAATTTCGTATCATGATCGTATCAGAAACGAATTAATGTGAGGAAGATCATTGATCATTGTCACAAGGCCTCCAAGATATGATAACAGAACCAAAAATGCGATTGGCTGGTGAAGACATATCATTGTATCTTTCGGGAAGATCTGGAGGCTGTCAATAGAACACTGGGAAAACAGGATATACAACCGATCGAGAACACTGGAGAAATGACGCACGATGCATAAATATGCGCGGGATAGATTGACTTACTGAGGGTGATGAAAGGCAAAATCAACATCTTTCTTTTACCCTAATATTACAACCCATCATTAACAGAAATTTCAATTTTGCAGTTAAACAATAACGTTTAATAGATGATTTGTTGAGAAAAGTCCACACACTATCTCTCAAGAACAACTTACAATTTATAAATCTTCAAGTACAACACTACCTGTAGTTCATCCCTTTTGTCTAGTGTACATTCTATATTTCAGTTTGATTATAGAAGGTGGTATTTGTGCGTATGAATAATCTACTCTCCTCATCTATTGCCTCTCGTCTGGATATGAGTAATAAAGACTTCTAGTATTCCTGGTTCGAAGTTTACTTTTTACTATTCCTGTAAATTTACCCGCTGTCTCCATCAGTCTCCGAACTGCAACCGCCGGCAACTGTTTGACTAATCCATATCCTACATTCAAGACAGTCATCTCACATAATCCCTTTTGGAAGTCATCATCTTCGGTGACTTCAATATCCATAACTTATCTCGTCCCGTCCCAAACTAACACTGTTGGTACCGAAGCTGAATAATTTGCCATTCCGAACTCTTTGCAACAATTAACGCATTCGTAGCCATGTCCGATACTCAGATACTCCAAACATTCTTGATGTCTTCCTCACTCCAAAACTCACCTTTTACCAACCTGTCACCATCTCTATACGTGTCGGATCGTCTGAACAATGCTAAACCAAGACTATCCACCACACTTCCACGTACTGTATAATTTTCCTTAGAAAACTTTCTTTCGAACAAAGAAAATTCTGGATATGGAACATTTTGTTGAATGATCGAAAACCTGGAGAATTTCGTACACAGGACAGGCGCTAGCTTACCACAATTGTGTACAAGAATAATTTCAGTTACCTACTTTGCTGTCACCGACGAAACACATTTGCCACTAAGGATTGTTAATTTAGAACTGGCATCCATCATCATGTGGTGAACACGTTCAATGTTTTCCTCGGTGGTGGCGGTTGTAGGACGTTCAGACCTTGGGTCATCTTCAAGACGTCCCCTTCCCTTTCTAAATTCAGCTGCCCACTTTTGCACTGTTGATAAAACTGGATCGTTATTCCCCAATGTAGCAACCATGTCAGCATGATTGTCATTGGGGGCTAAACCCTTTCTCTGCAGGTACTTGATTACACCACGATGCCAAATTTTGTCCATTTCAAGAGAAGTTGCTACTAGTTACTTTTGAAGTCTTTTTTGAACAGTCAGATGTCAGTTTACCTGGAAAGAAACAATGCAGTGATTAATATGAAGGGTTGAAATTAATGCTTAGCGGCAATTTTTCCGACTTTACGTTCTGAGTTCAAATGCCGCCGGGGTCGACTTTGCCTTTCATCCT
>JAOPUL010005356.1:28475355-28496371 GCA_027564515.1 Octopus rubescens
AGAGAGAGAGAGAGAGAGAGAGAGAGAGAGAGAGAGAGAGAGAGAGAGAGAAAGAGAGATGGGAGGGAGAGAGAGAGAGAGAATGAATTAAAAGCTAGTAAACAACATTAGGCCAAAACAATTCACCCAAATTGTGTCTCTGGTTCTTTTGTCAAAGATACAGGTATATAATATTTACAATGTTTTAAATATAGAAAATAAAAGGTAAGAAAGAAAAATGTATGTGTATGTGTGTGTGTGTGTGTATGTGTGGTGTATATAATATTTATATATGTACATACCTACTTCTATACATGTATAGCTTCTAAGAATAGTTTTGTTTTTAAATATTCCTTCAGTTTCTTATGTGTGTGTATTCTATATACATAGGGATTTACAAGAGGTGTATTCTTACAAGAATTTTTTCAAAAATTTCAGTACATTTTTCTTTTTGAGATCCTTATTATTTGGTCCAATCCAAAACACAATGTCTATTAGTAACTGTGCGAGCAGTTACTCAGGGTTAGCAGATAGAATATACACATATATACACATAAAAAATGTTTCACTAATCTGAAAATGCTTTAAAAATTTACTATAGGATTCACCATAGTTATATAGATAGTAGTTGAAATTTGGTTAGAAGAATTACTAAATGTCTTTGAAGAAAGTAAATCTATAAACAGTAGAGTGAAGAACTGGAATCGAAATCTTATAGTATATTGACCTTAACAGATGACAAGATACCACTAAGATTTCTGTATACAGTTAGAAGAATTTTCAATCATCATTATCTTCCCCCTCCTCCTCATCATCATCGTCGACCTTGTGATCGTCATCATTGCCATCATCATCATCACCAGCAGCAGCAGCAACACTGTCATATTGCCAAAGATGTGGTCTTTGGATATGTTTGTACTACATTTTTCTTTGTCTTCCTTTTTATTACAACTAGACATTTTAGACTAAAAGATAGAAAAATTTCCTGCCAAAATATGAAAACATTGCAAAGGACAAGTGCCAACCTTCTCAACAAATAAGTTAGGTTTGCAATTCTAAAGCAAAAAGATTCAATAAATAACATGGAATATAAGTGGCAAGTAGGATTGTAGATCACTTTTGAAGTTTTGGTGATGTCAACAATAAATCTGCATTGAAGAATCATATAGTTTCTTTAAAATCGATCATTGGTTTAGATATCATCAAAATAAAGTAGTAACTCTCAATACAGAAATGATGATTGTTGCAACTAACATTGTGAAGAACTTTTATATTAGCAAAAACATCTTAAACCTTTAGCATTCAGATTATTCTGTCAAACATAATGCTTATTTATTCACATTGGTTTGAATTAATCATCTTGCAGCTTTGAGATTTCAATGATGTGATTGTTGATGTTTTAGAATTACCTTGTAGGGTAGGTGTGAGAGGCCAGATCTGACTGGGTTGAATATAAAGCAAGTAGAATATTTGAGCCAGATATGACTGGTTTAAATGCTAAAGGGTTAAACATTTTCTGATAAAATGTATTTAAAATTCTAGTTTTAATGTTAAACAATAATGGCATTTAACTTGATACATAAAAAAATCTTTCTACTTCTAATAATGATCAAATCACAGTAATGATGTAAGGATATTAAGGTGACACAATACTTTTTATCAGTTTCAAAGATACGCATTACTATAACAAAAGCAAGATTCTAGTTTCTTAGTTAACTTGAATTTTCCAACCAATAGTTGTTGTTTAATATTAGTTCTTTCAGAAAAAATATTTTACAATTAAATGTCTACAATGACAGTTATATAAAAGATTAAATAGGAAAATAAATGTATATCATGTGGTTTGTCAGTAATTTAAGTGTCATGGCTATCATGAGAACAAACAACTCTGGTACAAGGTACCAAGAATTAGGAATCACAGTCAGGGGAAAACAATGCAGTCATTCGTGGAAATGAGTATGCATTCTAAGGAATTCAAACTTTAATGTCATGGCCATAGACACAAATAACTCCAAGGAAGTTATTTGTTTCAAAATTTTGGCACAAGGCCAGCAATTTTAGGGGAGGGGGAATTAGTCGATTACATCAGCCCCTACACTTCATTGGTACTTTTTTTTTTTATTGAACCTGAAAGGGGATAAGATAACTTTGACATTGGCAGAATTTGAACTCAGAATGTAAAGAGCCAGAAGAAATGCCACTAAGCATTTTCCCAATGCTCTAACAATCCTGCCATCTTGCTGCCTTACAAGGAAATTACTAATTACAACTGAAGCCTTCCCTAGCAACACTTCTATATGTTACACATTAGAACAAACAATTTAAACACATTGTTGTTTTCTTAACTTTAAAATTGAGGAAGCTCTGCTTATCAGAAACAACAGTCTCACAACCAGTTTTTAACACAACTAATCTTATTAATTCTTGACAATGAAAGGTTGTATAGAATTCCCTTGGTTATAATTGAGAAATATGGTTTAGACTTAAAGTAGGTTGTGGCCTGGATGGGGCATTGCCATTAGTTCACTTTAAAATGTTTCATTCAATACTTATACAATAGTTTTACTTGACTGATAAAAAAATGAAAATATTTATTAATACAGACAAATGCAATTAGAGGTAATTGCTTGACTGTTTTCCTGGTTAGCCAAGCATATCAATAAGTAATTACCTTTATAGACAAAATTCACAGTATTGAGGAAATGGTGTTCATGCCTTTCCAAAGAGAAGTGAAATTTCTACAGCTGAGAATTGAAACTGAATGCCAGGCTTCATTTACATCCTTCTTTGTAACATTAATGATACAAGAACAAGAAATTCTATAGATTAGGAGTACCTATGGAAATTCCACCATTATTTTGAAAACTAGAGGATAGTTGGAATTTTATAGAGAACAATGAAATATATATATATTTACACACCCACTAACCATATATATGCAGATCTTAGCATTTGTGTAATGAACTTTCGACTAATCATGTCATTACTTTATACACTAAAATAGCCTTCAAAAATACTTTAAATAAATGCAGAAAAAGAGGGAGAGAGAGAACAAGATAACTAAAGATGCAGTAATGTTATAAACTTTGCTATGTTTCATGTTCCTTTTCCTCATCCATCTCTATATCACTTTAACCCTCTCAACTTTGTCTTGCATGTTTACTTTAACTCTTACTCAGTCACTCACTTCTTAGAATCCTCTATCTTACTCTCTCTCTCTTTCACTTTTCTTTTCCCATTACAACTCTGAGCTAGCATTATCTCTCACTTGCTTCACTCCTACTTTCTGAAGTTTCAGTATAAACATCACTGCCACTGTTACCACCATCATTTACCATTATCAGCTCTTATTATTTTCATTTTCTTTAACTTTTACTCTTTCTCTCTGCCCCTATATTTTACTACTACCTCTCGCTTTCCTTCTCTCCCTTCCCTGTGTATCTTCCTCAATTCAGCATCATTAACATTAACGTCCTCTTTGCTGCCACCACCACCACCACCACTACTACCATAACAACCATATAGTTTTTATTATTTGAGTTACTTCCCTTAGTGGGGAGCAAATATATTACCGTATTCATAGAGAAGTTGGCAAAATAATTACTTTTCTGAAGCATTTTAACAATCAAACACAATTGAATAACAAAGCAGTTCATTTTTGGATTTTAACATATATAACTGTTTCTTTAAGAAAACCAAAATAGACAGTATTTAAGATGATTAGGTTATTAACAGAAACTTTTTTTTTTAGAGTGGTGAAGCCAAACATTTGAGAAAAATCAACATCCTACAAAGATTTCTCAAGAAAGTATGAAATAAAAATCAATATATCATTCTAATTTCAAAAGATATCTATTGGAAATTGATACAAAATATTATCCATGCTGGAAGAATACATTTCTTTTTATCTTTAGAAACATAGATGATATTTTGTTTCATGTTTTATCTATATAATTCTTGAAAATGAACGGTTGCATATAACTCCTGTTGCTATGGTTGAAAAATAGGGTTTAGACTTAAAGTACGCAGTAGAGATGGTGGAATGAAGGTTAATGGTAGATTGTGTTGTGAATATCTTACATATTTATAGAGTAAACTTGAAAATTTCTCCTGTTTGTAGATTTATAAGATTGAATTTAATGTAACAAAAATATATCGAATCTAAAGATATGAAAGAAGAGGCGAAAATAGCCAAACGTATACAAATAATTTTTATTCCTTTCCACTTTTCAGAGAAGCAAACATTTAATATATGGACAAAATAATAAAATTATAAAACCAGGTATGACAACAAGTTAAAAATAAGTAGTTTATGTATGCATATGTGTTCATATATATATATATATATATATATATGTGTGTGTGTGTGTGTGTGTTGTATGTGTGTGTGAATGCACTTATGAATGGAAGAAAGAATAAAAAAGATGTTCAATCTACAAAGATATTTTGTTAATTACAATAAAATTGAAAGTGAAAATTTCATTGTACTAAATTCAGTTACATTTCCTGCTACATAGCTTTATTAAGACTGAAAAAAATTTTCTTGAATGAATTTACTAGAACAGGCTATTATAATTAAAGGGAGATAAATCTGATGAATGGCTATCAAACTGAAAGTTGGTATCTATTGCATAAAAGTTTGATACAAAAAGATAAATTAGTTGGAATTTATAATAGATTATCATTCAGAGCTTTTATATAATCTAGCATGATAAAAGATGCGAAAATATAAAGAATTATTATTATTAAAAGTACACACTTTCCTAGAGTATTTAATTTCAGAGAAGAGTGAGAGAAAAAGGAAAACAACATAAGTGAAATCCAATATCTAATCAGAGTTAGTACAATGTGAATGATTTTCAGAATAACTTCACTGTATTCATATTTGATTGCAGATTTAGCAACGCAGCCACAAATTTATAGGGGATGATGTAGAGACTGCATATTAGAAATATACTTCAAGCTTATTTATAACAACACAAAAACTGCTAAAAGACTTTAAATGTAGAAAAGGGTAAGCTAAAATTTACTGTAGTAAAACAGGAAAGGACGATATCAATGTGAGGAAGTAAAGTCATAGGAATACCCCCCCCCCCGCTGTTTCCCCTCAACAGTATGCAATGTTCTAGTGATACCTGCTATCTCTACAGGTCAATAACAACATGTAAAAGAAATCTATTTTGCTATACACTTGCTAAAAGTGGCATGCCTGGGAAGCTACCTAGTTTAGTATCCCCACCAGACCCATGAGTGACTTGAGTGGAGTTTACTGTATTATAAAAATTTGAACCAAACTGTCCTCCCCTCTCTGCTGTCTACTTCTTTTTACACCCACAGTTTCCCAGTAGGCTGGGTGCTGGCAACATCAATCTCAATAATCAGAGGTGATGGACACTGCCTTACCACCCCTGGTCATGGGCCTACATAAGAAATCCTTATTATATGAGAAAGATAGAAAGAGAAAAGAGACTGGGAAATTTTTCAAATATCTAACAGCATAAATCTATCTGCTAAAATAATTCTGGTTCATTATTGGGTAGGAACATTCAGAGAAATTTGGGAAGGTTAATTATTTAGAACCAAAATTCAGAATATTTTGAAAAAAAAAAAAAAGTAAAATGGTGGGGTGGGGACCGGCACTTTTTCAATAAATACTTATAAATCCATTGTTCAAGGAAATCTTTTGTGAATACAAAATATCTGTTCCAAATGTCAGGAAATGTTAAGAAAAGGTAGTCAAATATACAAGCTCCAAAACAGGTTTTGAAAAACATGTTGATGATGATGATGATGTCAATAGTGATGATCAGCTAGTTGGATACATTTAAGATTCATCATGGCCCTTGTTCTTCAGTAAAAAATGAAATACAAATTCAACAGAGAAGACAAAATGGTATAATTAGCAATGGTAGAAATAATAAATGAATCCTAAGAAATATTACGCACAAATATTCTCAATTAAAATAGACATACACATACACAAAGAAAATAAATCTAAATAAAAAAAAACTTAAATGTATGGTAGTATGCATACTACTGGTTGATATATTTGAAAGCAATTGAATACATGTAAGTTAATGTATGACGTGTGTATGTATTTACGTATGTGTAGTTCTTGTCGATATAGATGACAATGTATGTTTGATTCTATTTTACCCTTTTCTGTCGAGAGTATAATGAGGGTTTATTATAAAGGTATTTATAATAAATGCATGGTTAACAAGTTATTTTTTCTTTATAAATGTCCTAAACCCAAAATTGATAACTTTACATCTGTTATATTCCTCAGGAGCTAGGTTTGGAAGAGAATGTCTTGCAAGCCTTGATTCTGAGGAATATGACAGATGTGCAAAATTGAAAATATAATACACAAAAGTAATGCAAAAAGCAATTAATTAAAATTATATTTTTAAAAATTTCGTTTTAAATAAACATCAATATACAATTAAATTTTTTTCACTTATATTTCTCCAATAAAATAAGGATATTTTCAAATTATTCTTTAAAAAAAATACTTAGACCCCTTTTACCACAGTGACATGCATTAGGTAGGATGTTATGATGACGTGGCTAACTTAGGGAATGATGATGAAACTATTTTATAAAAAGCAAAAATGAGGCTTGTTAGTTTGCTCAGGAGAGAGAAATAAAATTCATACTTTCAGCAAGAACCTTCACAAAGCCATTCTTCAATGAAAAGCTCTGTTCTCACATCAAATCTTGTTTTGAACTTGAATTTTAATAATTGTGTTTTATGAATACATTCTCATAATGCATTTTCATAAAAATACAGAGTTTAAGACTTATAGGAAAGGGATTATAAAATATACTGTTGTTTATATTTATTTGAAGGGCACACAACAATGAAAAATCTGTCACAGGTTTCTCTGGCTGAGAGCACATCATTATTGTATGGTATTCAAAAGAGTGTAAATATAAAGAATGTTTGTTTGTGTAATGTTTCCAGCTTGGCATAAATTAGATGTCTTTGTTCTAGAGCATTATATATATATATAAAAAAAAAAAAAGACTTGTTAATTTAAGAAAAAAAATTTAATCACTTGATAAAATACTTTTAAAGAAATATTAGTTATACAGTAAGCAATTCTACTTGTTCATTCATAATAAATATATTTGACGGATGAGATTCAGTCTCAAAAAGTGTGTGTGTTATAATTTGTTTAGCTAGAAGAGATTCATTCTCATTTGAAAATGTTTGCGATAAAGGAAAATCTATTGATACTATGCATACATACATACACACATACACACAAACACACATATACACACACAGTCTTCAACAAATTCTTACTATGAAGCAGTGATGTTTTATTTTAGTATTTCTTTTAATAGTAAAATGCATTTAAAAGACTTGAAGTTTAAATACCCTGGCAAGATAAAAGAACAGTGAGAAAAACAAATAGTAGGATTGTGTCTATCTCCTGTTAAACTAGCTTCTGAAAAATGATGTGTAGTGAAAGCAATAATAGGAATTAATACATTTGGACCAAGCTAAGTCATCAGACACTAACGCATGTAAATAGAAACAACTGTTGATTTCTTACATAGGTACAAATCACAGAATTATTTGTAAAACAGGGGAAACAAGATTCTGAGAAGCTGATGCTTTTTCCCAAAGGCATTAGCAACTTACAACAAAATGAAATAGCTACAACCGGGAATTAAATCTGGATGGCAGACTCAGCTCACTGAGAAATAATGTCTAATTTATAACAGTTTATGTTTGGCATTTGAAGAATTTTCATCAAGAACAGAATATTGGGAATGATGTAACACCCCCAAGTATTGCAAGGTATTAGATAAATTTTGGTAGGAATGGGTAGATGGATGAAATAAATCAGTATATTCAGAACAAAAATATATTACATCCATAAAATAAAGATCTTGTGTGGAATATACTTACTTTAGAAAATTTTCAAAGGGAAAGTAAATTCATTTTTTGTGTATGTAGTTTGTGTGTTAATAATCATTTAACTATAAATATGTATGTATGTGTTTTGTTTTGTGTGTGTGTATATATATATATATATATTAAGCATGTAATGATATGTATTTATCTATGAGAGAGAAAAAGAGAGAGTGGTATGTATATACATATGTGTGGTTTAAAGGTTCTCATTTTATTCATCTCCCTTTTCGATATGTTAAACAATCAATATTTTGACAAACTACAAAGTGAAAACGGTGATAAACATAAGCAGTTAAAATAAACAAGGACTACTATACAGTATAAAAGAAAATAAAGATTAAAATATTAAAAAGTAATATATGTTAAATCGTAAAAAAAAACGCCAAAAAACCCTCATTTCTTTAGGAGTGTGGTGGGGGGATTTTACTCAAGGAAAACAAAATGAAAAATCTTTATGTAGAGTTAGAGCTAAATATATGAAAAGATTTTTTAGAATATTTATAATTTTTGTGTGAAGATTTAATCTCCATGCATAGGAGCCAAAAAATAAAAAAACTTTTCAAGAACATGTTAAATTTTGCCACAAAATATACAAATGGAAGGTAATTTTACATTGTTATTTTTTATTCTTTCATGTTTCTCCAGTTTCTATTCAGTTTGTTCCCCCATATAATAATATTAATATTAATAATAATAATAATAATAATAATAATGGTTTCTGATTTAGGCACAAGGCCACCAATTTTGAGGGATGGGGTTGTCAATACCATCAATCCCAGTACTTGGCTGGTACTTTATTTTATCGACCCCAGAGGGGTGAAAAGAAAAGTTGGCCTTGATGGGATTTGAACTCAGAATGTAAAGAGCTGGAAGAAATACCACAAGGCATTTCTTAATGATGCTCTAACACCTCTGCCAATCCAAAAATAATAAGGAATGTATATAGGAATGTATAACAACAGTCAATGATCTCAGTGAAGTTTAGCAGCATATTAAATAGCTGTTATTTAAGAATGTTGATGTCTGTAGGATGGCATGTATTGTGAGTGTGTGTGTCTGTGTAAGGGAGACGTGGAACTGATCTACTTAAAAGCCAGCCAACATATTGACCAAGAGGGAGTTTTTTTTAGCTGCAGGAAGGGAGCAAGCCCAAGTCAAGTGGACAACAATATCACATAGGAAATACACTCAGAACTATGGCCAACTCCAGTGAGAATGAAATGTATATCAGTGTGAATACATGTGTAAGAGTGTATTTGTTTATGACTGAATGGATGTATGTATGCTTGTTTGCGATTGCATATATATGTGGACAGCCAACTCTAATATACTGTTATTGTTGCTCAGTAAATGTGTTCTGCAGACATTCTAAGAAAGCCTGCCAGTGGCAGCAGATTGTTACCATGGCTATTCTGCTCCATTCTATAGCCATTCTACGCTATCACTAAAGGTTCATCATCAGAAAATCCAGTGATCATTGGAGAGTCTTCATCTTCTCCTGAAAAGAAAGAAAAAACAATAATATTGTATGGTAGTAAAATGAAAGGATTAAATGGAAAGGATGTGTAAAGGTTGGAAAGAAATGAGGTGAGCATGTTCTGCAGGATGTTAGTGTGCATGAACAATGGAGTGCAAAAGAGAGAAAACTGAGCTGGTACAGACATCTGATGCATATGGAGGTGTCTAGAGATTCAAGTGGAGGAAACTAGCTAAAGAGGAAAACTGAGGAAGACATAGGAAGAAGTGGTGAAAGCTGATCTCAGGAAGCTGAATGCAGAAAGGAAATGATAAAGGATCACAAGTGGGGAGATACTGTGCTGGATAAAAATCTGTCCAACTCATGCACGTATGGGTGTGAAAATAGTATGTATGTATGTATTGATTTTTACCATAGACACAAGGCCACATATGTTTTGAGAGATGTATAGCTGATTGTATTGATCCCAGTACTTAATTGGTACTTATTTTCCTAACTTTGGTTGGATTTGAATTCAGAAAGTAAAGGTTTGTAACAAAATAACACAAGGCATTTTATCCACTGCTCTACTGATTCTGCCAATCCAAACGCTAATATATAATGTATATAATATCCAGTAAATATGACATTTGAAGTAATGTTTAAAGCAAAAGAATCTTCTTTAAACATATGCATGAAGTTTTAGTCATATTGAAACAACAGAAGGATATGTTGTGATGGTCATGCCTCTTCAAATATTATATACATTATATATTAGTGTTTGGATTGGCAGAATCAGTAGAACAGTGGATAAAATAAGTAAGTTAAATTTCTCTGGTTATGATTTGAAACCTTGTGACTACTATATTAACCATGTCTTACATTGATAGAAGATCCCAATTTTAGGGGAGGAGTACAATTGATTGACAGGTATGTATTTTATGGCAGGAGACTCATACTCTTGTCAAAATCATTATCAATATAGGGGAACTGGTTCCAAGTGGAAATCAGAATGGATCATAATCAATAGCACTCACCACCATGATATCAATAAATAAATTTCAAGCAAAATAATAAGAGATTAGTACTGAACTTTTACAGTAACATCAATTATTACTGGGTTGATTCAACAACTATTAGTATTGAACTGATGTAATAATTCCTCAGAAGCTATATTCCATAACAATACCCTTCTTGATGTAAAATTACTGCTAACCTTTATTATTAAGTGAGATTTATTGAAGATAATCTACAAGATTGACATCATCAAACAGCATTATTAGTTGCTCTTGCCAGGTGGTAGATTAATATATCAAACATTCATCCATTGGTGAACACATAAATTATAGTTTACATGAAACACCACTGATTTGTGAGGATGATGTTTAATTCTGGGATCTGTAGTGAATGGAACGCTTTGATCATAAGTCTGCTGGATTAAATATGACTTGCTTTTAAACAGCAAACAGTGAATAATATTGTCTAATGTATGTCTGTGTGAGATAGTTACATCTATATGGTGATGAGAGCAATTTATCCGGGGTAACTTTACATTAAGGAGTGGAACGTACAATTTCCTGTAATTCAGACTGCATCATGGTCCCAGCAGACAAAATGGAAAAGGTGTTGCCCTGGAGGATGGCGAGGGAGATTCGCTGGAATAGCCAATCTGGCTCACGGGGCTCGCACTCAAGATGAGAGATAACCCAATCCCTCTGGACACAACATCAGTTTATTGTAACACTACTGAATGATGTGTTACCTATTCTTCAAAGATATATTATAACAGACAGAACTAAGTGTCTTTCTAAGAGAGTTCGGATATTTGCCTTGTATTTTTCTGGCTCTATCACAAAGTATATGACAAAACAAAGCAAATGTAAAAGTTAGGAAAAAAAAAAGCAACTTACCGAGATATTCTGCAGAATTAAAGGTTGTTCGTTCTGATCGAGGATCATAATGACTACTGGCATAGGCAAGGAAGCTGCGTTGGAGGCGTTTATGTCGCACAAAGAGAACAAGGAGAATACTGCCTAAGATGACTAAGATGAGAGTCACAACACTGATGGGTACAACGATGGCAACAAGATTGACACTTGAGGCCTTCACAGTCACTGCAAAACAACAAAGAAAAGAAAGAGTTGTGTAATTTAGTTTCCTTTTTAAAATAATTGTGTTTTCTGTGAAATATATTGAGTCATTCTGGAGAGAAAGGGGGTTCCTAAGAGAAGAATGCCAAGATTTTGGAGCAGCAAGTTTCGGGGTTCGAAAATTGTTGGAAATGGTAGAAGATTAAGAGAAAAAACAAAGAAACAAACATAATAAGCCTTTATTAACAATGTGTCTTGAAATGAATTCAGCCCACTGCAGGAATAACTAAACTTTATAGGTGCAGGCATGGCTGTATGGTTAAGAAGCTTTCTTTGCAACCATGTGGTTTCAGGTTCAGTTCCACTGCATGGTAACTTGGACAAGTGTTTTCTATTATAGCCCTGTGCTAACCAATACCTTGTGAGTGAATTTGGTAAATGAAAACTGTATGGAAGCCTGTTGTGTGTGTGTGTGTGTGTGTGTCTGTGTGTGGTGTGTTTATGTTTCTGCCACCTCCACCACTTGACAACCAACTGGTGTTGGTTTGTTTATGTCCTTTTAACCATAGCAGTATGTCAAGAGAGACCAATAGAATAAGTACCAGACTTTAAAAAAAAAAAATAAGTACTGGGGTTGATTTGTTTGACTAAACCCTTCAAAGTGGTGGCCCTGCATGGCCACAGTCCAATGACTGGAACAAGTAAAGGATAAAATATATATAAATTAGTGTATAATACATTGTTAAAAATCCCTTGGATGGAAAAAGCAGAAAGCTGCCTGTGGGACTTGAACCATGAGACTTGAACTGTGTGACTTGAACCATGTGACTTCCATAATCCTGTTTGGTTCAAATCTCACAGGCAACAGTTATTATATTTCTCAATTTTATACATTTGTGTCCTAAATGTAAATATAATGATGTGTAAGATTAAAATGTTCATAAAGTATCAGAAATATCAGGAAATGATGTTTCAGTCCTCAAGCATGAAGTGATAACATGGATTTCTGTATTATAAATTAATGCTAATTATCATTATCTTCATTTTATGCAGGACATGGTTGTATGGTTAACTATAAGGCTTCAGATTCCCTCCCACTGAATGGCACCTTTTTGGGTGAGTGAATTCAACAATAGCCCCAGCTTGGCAATGTCTGTATATGCTGGTGTATCAGATATGCATATCTTGCTTGGAAACAAGTAAGGATTGATAACAGGAAGCACAGCCAGCAGCAGAATTCTGCTTCAAGTAGTCTCTTCCACCCTATGTCAGTATGGGAAAACAGACATAAACATGATGATTATAATGATGGTGGTGGTGATAGTGGTGATTTCTCATACTTGCATGGGTTGAACAAGTCTTTTCAAGCAAGTGTCTTGCCACTTATAAGCAATCCCTTTTCATCTCTTTTATGAGATTTAGCATTCTGAGATCAACCTTCATCCCATTTCTTCAATATTCCTCTTCTACAGGCTCCTTTCATTTGGATTACTTGCCACTTCCTCAGTCAACTATCATCCTTCATATCCACATATCTATACTATTGAAGTCTTCTCTCCTGTGTATTACAGCTGATTTTTCTTATACCCAATTTTTTTTTTCTCAGCACATCATTATGCCCTATTATTTATGCACACTAACATTACATATCCAGTGGAGCATGCTCAACTTATGTTTTTTTTCCCCAGCCTTAACACATCCTCAACATTCATTGTTCATATTTCACTACTATGCAATATCACACTTTGTTCGTCATTTGGAAAGAAGCCTTTTGTTGCCACCAGAGTAAAAAGCTCTCTGAACATTTTCCACTTGTTCTTACTCTGGTTACAATGCTTTTGAAATAATCAGTATCATCATGATCATTATTTTAATGTTCACGTTTCTATGCTTGTATGCATCGGATGGAATTTGTTGAGGGAGATTTCTTATTTCAGATGCCCTTCCTGTCACCAACCCTCACCTGTTTACAAGCATGGTAATATTTCCCCATTGCTGAACACTGCTTGAATGATAATGTCATTTGTTTACAACTATTATATGATGTCAAGACAAGGACACATCCACATCCACACACACACACACATACAATATATATATATACACAACAGGATTCTTTCAGTTTCTGACTACCGAATCCACTCACTTTGGTTGGCCAAATGCTACTATAGAAGACGCTTGCCTAAGAGGTCACACAATGAGATTGAACTTAAAAACGTGGTTGAGAAGCAAACTTCTTAATCACATGGCCATACATAAAAAAAAAAAATTTGGTTTCAGCAAAGCAGCATAGATTAATAAACAAAATATATTTGTAATACTAATTTTTCAAGCATAACAACATAGCAGAAAAATACTTACAAGGAATGGCAAGGGAAGCTACACTACTAAATTTTCCATAGTAGCCTTCAATTTTATTCAGTCGCACTTTTAGTTGATACATGAATCCTTTAGCAAGTTTATTCAAACTGACTGATGTAGCGTTTATAATACAGTACTGTTGAAAATCTTTCTCGCCTCCAACTTTGTAGACTACTTGATAGCCCTGTATCAGAAATGAATACAATACTAATTAAATGAATTGAATATTTTGAAGACGTAATACAAAACTTATAAAGTTATAAATGAGACACAAACAGATGTGGAGTTAATGGATTAAACCATAGATCATGTAGTCACAAGAATGACCATACTTGTACTGTCTTTATGTTGTATCTGCTACAAGTTACAGATACTCTTTTATCACTTTTACTGGCAGAAATGTAGTGAATCAGTGATTGGGTCACTGGAAATATGTAACTAATAACACTATTGTTCAGAAATTATGATATAAAATAAATAAATAAATAAAAGACTGATATTTACTGTAGCATTCCCACAAGAAAAGTAAAACTGACTTCAGTACTTCAGTAGGATAAAAATCAGAAAAGAGAGTTGTATCTTGACTAAAACTTCTTTTTAATATACGAATGACAAGTTTATTTGAATTATGAAAGCTGATATATTATGAAAGATTTCTTTCTAACCTATTAACCTCTATATTGATACATAGATAAGGTGGAAAATTGGCAGAGTTGCTAGAATAGTGGATAGAAAACCTTGTGGTATTTGTTCCAATTTTCTGTGCTCTGAGGTCAACTTTCTGGATCAATAAAAAAAAATTACCAATCCAGGGTGGTAGATTAGCAAAATTGTTTCAGAGTTGGAAAATATGCCTTGTGGTATTGGATCTAGCTCTTTGTATTCTGATGGCAATGCTTGCAATGACGCTGGCAAAAAAGCCATATCAACCAAGAGTTGATGACCTATCCCTTGAATAAACATCAGTGGAGAGAAGAAACTTGTATGCATGGACATGTCAGTCTTCCTTAAGAAAGAAAAAATACACCAGGCCTGCACATACATGTGCAGAACAGTCAACCTTGGTGGTTGGAGGGCCTATATATATATATATATATAAGTAATGAACAATAAAAACATCAAAGAATGGAGTTAGTGATATTACTTTTAATACATTGTTTGCAATTGTTTCACCAATTCACACTTTGACCGATCTTGTGTCATGTTCATTAACTTGTCAGCATTTATTGATTTAGTTCTAGGCACTGTGTAAATAGTCATTTACCTAGTGGGAAATGAACATTTACACAGTGCAAAGAACTAAATCAATAACTGCTGACATGTTAATGAACACGACACAAGATCGGTCACAGTGTGAATTGATGAAACAATTGTATTAAAAGTAATATCACTAACTCCATTCTTCGATGTTTTTATTATATATATATATATATATGATACATAGATAGCATCTTCATTTCTGGCATTTTCAGTTGTTTTTTTGTTGAAAAGCGTGTGTACATTTGTATGTGTATCTGTACAAACTTGCATGTACACACGTGTGTAAATGTATGTTTTACTGTTTGTGTGTATAGACTCACCGAAAACAAATGTGATGGTATGTTGATATTGCCCCACATCAATTTGTAATAATATTTATCCGGATCTTGATCAACCACCTTCACAGCACTGGGCTCAGGGTATTGTTCTGCAACAGAATAGTAGTTATCAGAAACTGGTAGTGAAAAATTAGCAAAGTGGAACCTATAAAAACCTTGTATTCTAGCATAGTCACAGAACAGAAGGCGTTAGAACTGAACAATATCAAAGTGATCAATAATGTTTGGCAAAACTAATATTCTTTAGAAAAGTGATAGGAGGGAGTGTGTGTGTGTGTGAGAGAGAGAGAGAGACTAATACTCCAGATATACCGTTTCACTCTGGGATTGGACCATGCCATGCTGCTCTGTCATATGATGTTTATACAGAGTGCAATGTCTAGTTTGTTCACTGAAAGCTTTGGTAGAAATCTACAATCCCAGAAATACCAATATGGTAATCAAAATAGAACTCACAATCCTTTAACATTTAGACCAAAATATTATCCTGTCTCTTCTCTCTCTCTCTCTCTTTTTATATATGTGTATATATATATATATATATTTCAGAAAAACAAGAACGAAAATGCTATTTTAAAATTAGGTACATTTAAATTTCTTTATATATATACATTAAATGAATGTTTTTACATGTTTCGGTCCTTTATAGACCTTATCAAAAATATATACTTAAATGATAAAATTATGTTTATTTTAAAGCTATCAACATAGAATCTAGGGAGTAGGGACCGGGGTATACAGTGTTGTCCTGTTTAATCAAAAGGTAACTTAAGCTAGGATTTACAGTATTACGTAAAAGGTTTAAAATATGTAAATACCTTTCTAAATTGATGCAAACAGGAAATCTGTATTTCAGCTTTTTCATTAAGTATACTCTCCTGATTCTTCAATATTTCTTAAAGTTCAGTGCAGCAAAATCTACTGCCATATCTATTATTAACATATAGGTGGAACCCTTCTAATAATTCCCCAGGTGATCTCAAATTTAATCTTATTTTCTTTTAACTCACAAACTTTAGAAGCTAATGAGGGGCGAGTAACCTTATGACTGTTTTTCAATGATGAGATGTGATTACGCAATCTCACCTTAAATTCTTTTGCAGTGCTACCTATGTAGGTAAAGCGTTTGTTCTAATTTGTATTGTGCATTAATAGATTGTTATTAGTAAGACAGGCACCTCTAATGATCAATTACCTTGGTACCGACATTACATTTTTAAAGGAGTGATTCTAACAGCAGTATCCGGAAGCAGCAGCAGTAGTTAGGGTTAACAGTCAGAATCCTTGTTGCAGATACTAGAATCAGCAGCAGTAATAATAGAGTTATTTCCCCTTAGGTCTACCATGGAATGTTTAATGGGCTAGTCCAAGGAGTTTAGACTCGATCGATATTTTCTTATGAAGTGCATTTCCTCGATAATGCGTTCATTATGACTAGCATTGTCTTTGAATTTATATCATGGGAAAATCGTGAATTTGGGATAGCTATTGTATGCACATCTTCATTCATAAGAAAATATCGAACGAGTCTAAATTCCTTGGATTAGCCTATTAAGTATTCCAGGGTAGACTTTGGTTCCGACATTTACATTTTTTAGGAGTCGCATTATTATTAGTTACATCATATCCGTTATTATTATTGCTAGTAATGTTATTTTTTTATTATCGTTTCAAATTTGTTTTTGTTATGGCTACCTTTACCTTATTCTTTCTCTTATAATCATTATTACTAGGTCTGCGGTTACCATTGCTATTAACATTATTACAAAAATTGTCATTGTAGTTAATAATGTTAAAACTACTATTACTGCCATAATTGACATTGCAGTTTCTCAATGTTAGTACGACTACCAACACGTCTCAGAGACTGTGGAATGCGGTTATGATTCAGTCCCGCAGTAAGCTATAACTATAGATCAATCGAGTGATCACTAAGCACCGAATCCGCCACACTCATACTCAGAACCCCGCTAGCATAGGCATCCAAGCGTGGGATTATGGGATTGTTGTTGTCATTAGTTATATTATCATTAGTAACACTGTTGCCTCTAGAATTATGCGTGTCAGAATATAATCTATTAGTAATTTCGCTAGAATCCCGGACCACATTCCTCTTACTGTTCGTATTTACTTATAAATGCTTATTGCTCTAAATAATGCAATATTTCGCTTATGAAGGCCTGATATTATCGTCCCTAGTTTGGGGAAAGAGTGGAGTAAGTTACCCTAAATTTTCTTCTACAGAATATATGTTGTATTGGTTAGAAGAGGGGGGAGTTCTTCTCTAATATAAAGAATAGATTATTATATATATACTGGTCTCTATTGCCGTGTTAGACGGACGATTATACCAGATTACATCATCATTACGTAATCTATTGCTGCGTTGTCAATGATGATACCTGGTCACCTGTTTATCCTCTGTATTGGACAACTTATACTGATTCTTTATCGTAGGGTTACTTCGTAAACAGATTTTAGGATTATTATTATTATTATTATCTACACTAGAGAGCAACCAGTTAATAGTAGAAATTACCCTTGAGTCATTTTCTATCGTACAAACGTTTACTATATTATTATGCTTAGTGTTACTTTTTATTATTTTTACTAATCCTTCTTCTAACTGCGTTATAACTATTGCTACAATAGTTGGTCCGAGGGCCTTGCTAGAGTTAGTCCCATGATGGCAATCTTTCTCCTTACTCTGCATCTGTTTTCCCCTGTTATTAAGTTTGTTATTGATAATATGAGAATTGTTTGGTATATTATTATGGGTTGCCTTATATTCAGTAGATAAAAACATAATATATTGCTTGAATCCATCAGCAGATAAAGGGGGGGGGTTATAATAGTGGGAGTATGCGTCGAATATATCCACACTAGCAGAGAGATGTGTGATTCTAGTAGAAATTCCGTTAACTAATGAATTAATTATGAACGGAGGATTATTTGATAGTCGATTTACATAGGCAGTGGTCTCTGTGGGCGTTCTATAGCGGTAGTATAAACCGGATTTAAGGTAAAAAGTTACATCCTAGAAATTAGTGTTAAGTTTGAATATTATATCCAGATTTGTAAAGAATTTTCTAAGTTTTTTCCTCGCCCTTTCTAGAATTACTTTTCTATTAGTTGGTATAATGAATAGAGCATCGTCCCTATATAGACTGTCATGGAGATTGGGAAATATACCACTAAGGCAGTGCAGGAGGTATATTCATACCAGATCAGTGATTTGGGCCGGGTCGCTAGATCCCGTAGCAATATCAAATTTCTCCGGGGTATCATTTCTCGTCCACAGCTAATCTTCTAATTTAATTACGGTTCGTCTAGCTACCAAAATTAAATCAATGTTGTCCTAGTTAGAGGAGAGAAATTTCTAGCAAGAATTAGTGCATTATCATCATCATCATCATCATCATCATCATCATCATCATCATCATCATCATCATCATCATCATCATCTTCATCATCATCTTCCTTTAACGTCCGCTTTCCATGCTAACATGGGTTGGTTGGTTTGACCGGAGCTGGTGAACCTTGCTACACCATGTTCCAGTCTGACTTGCCTTCGTGTCTACAGCTGGATGCCCTTCCTAACACCAACCACATTACAGTGTTCACTAGCACTGGACTCTTAACACTGATGCTTTTACGTGGCATTGACATGAGTGTTTTTACATGGTTCCCAACAGGAACAAAATAGGCTGTGAGTGGGCAGTGGGAACCTCCATGCAGTGAGGCAGGTTAGGACTCACATCTGAGGATACATACAACGGGGTAGATTGGGAACTTGTGAGGTAGAGTGGGAACTCACTTCTGAGAACACCTTCAGCGAGGTTTCCGCACGACATAACAGAGACAAAGAAGACAAGCTCAATCTCAAACACAGAGACCTATCCCAAATTGAGAATCGTACTTTGCATCTCTTTGGCACCTTGCATTACCTGAAGGCCTCACTCTCACATCCCATCTGCTTCATAGCAAGATGGACGTCTCAATGCGGCTGCCTCTTAGCAACATGGGTGTCTCAATGTGGCCACCTCTTAGCAACTGGACTCTCTGTGTGGCCGCTTCTAGCAACAGGACTCTCAATGCGGCCGCTTCTAGCAACAGGACTCTCAATGCGGCCGCTTCTAGCAATACGACTCTCAATGCGGCTGTTTCTAGCAACAGGAACAGGGTTCTCGATGCGGCCACTTCTTATCACCAGGGCTCTTGATAGGACATTTCCGATGCTGCCGCTCCATGGCAGCAAGCCTTTTTTGGTGCAAACGCTTCATAGCAACAAGACTTTCTCGATGCGGCTGCTTCTTAGCAACTGAAATCTCGATGTGGCTGCTTTCTTAGCCACAGGACTCGACGATACAGCCGCTTCTTAACACAAGACTGTTGATATGGCTGCTTCTTAGCCACAGGGCTCTCGACCCGGCCACTTCTTTGCAACAGAACTCAATGCGACCCTTGGTCGTTCGATGCTGCTGCTTCATGGCAATAGGACTCTCGATGTGGCTGCTTCTTGGCACTAAGACTCAGCCCCCATTCTTAGTCCGGCCTTCCAATGCGGCCACTTCACAACCACAGGACTCTCTAAAGCAGCTGCAGCAGCAGGAATTTCGTTGCGACCGATTCATATCAACAAGACTTTCTTGGTGCGGTTGCTTCATAACAACAGGACCTCTCAATGTGGATGCTTTTGGATGGGTTCCTAACCAGTACAAGACTTTCGATGTGGGCGCATCTTCTCGAATACCGCAATGCACCAAGTATCTCGGCCCTTTGTCATCTCTACCGAAAACTTCAGCACATAGAGGTCGTCCCTCAGAACTTCATCCCATGACATCTTTGGTCTGCCTCTTGCACGAGTTCCATCCACTTTGACTGAACGGCATTTCTTTATGGACCTCTCAGCCTCCATCCGCATCACATGGCCAAACCATTGCAGTCTTCTCTCTTGCACACTGCACTTAATTCCTCTTATGTCTAGCTTTTCTCTTAGTTCGCTGACACTCCGTCACACATGTATACTTACATTACACATCCAGCGTAGCATACTAGCCTCATTTCTCTCTGGCCTTCGCATATCCTCTGTATTCAGGGCTCCAGTCTCACTTCCATGTAGAATAGCCGTTCGGACACATGCATCATACAGTCTTCCTTTAACTCGAAGAGAGAGCCCTTTGGTTGCCAACAGAGGTAGGAGCTCTCTGAAATTTCTCTATCCTATTCTTATTCTAGCCACTACACTATCTGTACAGCCTCCCCCACTACTAATCTTATCCCTTAGGTAGCAGAATTCAGCTACTACCTCTAAAGAGCCTCCAGGGCATTTGATAGGCTTGAGTATATGGGTGACTACAGTTTTTATGGCTCCTGTGCATCTTCCACATATGAACCTTATTTTCTTTGAGAATCTTCCCATTATTCCACTGCACCTCTTGTGTATCCATAGCTTACATTGGGTACACCATATGAAGTTCCTGCTTATGCCTTTCCTACAAATCGAGATGTATATATATATATATATAATAAATGGGCGATCGACTTTTGTCAGATCGGACCTAGGAAACAATGTTTCCCCACTGGTCTTTCAATTGCTAAT
>JAOPUL010005356.1:28503695-28516716 GCA_027564515.1 Octopus rubescens
GAAGGGTTAGTAGTGTCCTCTATTATGTTGTGTGTTCATGTTAAGTTGAGGTTGATATTTATTGATGAACGCTGATTGTTTCTTTAATCTTTGCTGTACTGAGGTGTTCTGAGAACATTGGTAAAAAGGGAAAATTAAAAAGTTTGGTTGAATCTTTCTAGCGCATCTACCTGTATGTTCACTGACTTGTATCTTTCTGTATTGTGGGAGGCGGATTTGTTCCTTGTGTAGAGTTGTCCTTTGTCTGAGCGATAGTTGAGTTCGCCTATATAGTGGTTTCTACAACCGAAGCAGGTGATTACATAAATCAAGTTTTCAGAAGCACAAGTTAAATTTCATTTTATCTTAAATATTTCACCTTGTTTAAAGGGAAATTCTGTACCTTCCTAAAGGTGGGGGCATGTGCCACAGTTGGGCCGCCCGCATTTTTCCACTGTTGGTTCCGTTTTTAAGGTGTACAGTCTTACGCTGGTTAGTATTTTTATTTCGGTTGCTTTTTGTGTTTTATGATTTTATGTGAGCCCAGGGTTTTGTTCATTGTTTCATCTCCAGTGAGAATTGGCAGATTTTGGATGATGATGTTGATTGCTTTATTCTTTCTTGTGTTATGTTTGGAGATGTAGGGGAGTACTTTTAAATCTGATGTGGTATTTCAGCTAACTTTCCTTAATGTTTGTATGTCTATTTCCTGTGCTCGTTTAATCACATCATCTATTAATGATGTTGGGTAATGTCTCCTGATAAGTGACGATTTAAGTTCATGGAGTCTTAGTTCGCGGGTATTAGTATCCGAAACTATGGAACAAATTCTTTTAGCTAGAGTGTAGTGTATATGAATTTTTAGGCGTTTGGGATGGCATGAGTTGAATAGTAAGTATTGTTTTGAATCTGTATGTTTTAAAATGATATTTCGATGTGGTTAACTATATTGATTAGGATGTCAAGAAAAGGTAGGTGTTTATTGCTGTGTTACATGGTAAATTGTATGTTGCTATTTATATTATTGAGCATTATTTTGAAATCGAGGAGTTTATCCATGCTATCGCTCCAAAGGATGAACAATCATCTAAGTACCTTTTCCAGTTCCCCTTTAAAAAGCAATGAAATGATGTACCAAATTTTGTTGTGACAATTGGTAAACTTTGAGTACTAGATAAACCATTAAAAGGTTCGCAATCATTGGGGCAGCTCGGGTTCCCATTTTTGTCGGTAGTAATCTTTATCAAACATGAAATAGTTGTTAAGCAAGATAAATTTCAGGGCCGTGATAATGAAGTTGTGGTTGATGCGTCCTGGGATTTCTTCCGGGTATTTTTCTAACCAGAAGGTGATCGCTTTTACACCATAATCATGTGAGATATTGGTGTATAGGTTGACCACATCGAATGAGACTAACAGGGTTCCTTCCTTTATTGTATTTGGGAGGTTGTTGAGCATGTCTAAATCGTCCCTGATATAGCTTTTAACATATTTTAGGAAAGGTTTAAGGAGGATGTCAAGGAAATTGCTCAATCGGTGTGTTTCACAAGCTGGCCCAGCAATGATGGGTCTTAGTTTGAGGTGTCTTTGAGTCTATGTTTGTGTTTGCCACCCCATACCACTTGACAACTGATGTTGGTTTGTTTACAACCCTGTAACTTAGCGGTTTAGGGAAAAGTGACTGATAGAATAAGTACCAGACTTTAAAAAAAAATCCCATAATTACTGAGGTTGATTTGTTTGAGTAAACCCTTTAAGGTAGTGCCCAGTATAGCTGCAGTCCAATGAGAAATGAGTAAAAGATATGTACAAATCCAGAATCTTCAATAGTCTTTAAAATGGAAGGAGATATGCATTATCCAAGATAGTTTATTTAGTTCTAGATATATTATACTTTAAAATGAAATTTGATCAAGGTTTAATACCTTTCACCATATGTTTGCTGAATCAAGGCTAGCCTGGCACTAAACCATAACAACACAATAAAACACCTATTTTTAGATTTCAGCTTACAATCTAAAGGCTGATAGTTCAAAATCTAAACCCATTACTTACTTTGCAGTATAAGAGGTATTTAAAAAAAATTATTATTTCACTTACTAGTAACAGTTTCCTTCTGAACATCTAGGTGGTGTTCAGCATTCCATATATCAAGATATATGACTTTGTAAGCTTTTGCCTTAGGTACATGATTCCAAAAGAGAGTTACTTGATAATTTTCAGACTTTTTCGTAAGTCCTGTAACTGGACTAATCACTCCACCTCTGTCATAAGTGACATTACTTTCACAGGATACACCTTCACCTGAACTGGTTGCAGCAAGAATCTAATGCAGAAATACAAAAATGTACATGCATATAAGGAGATAGAAGTGAAAGAGATGTACAGATAAAGAGACAAGAACAGAGAGAGAGAGAGAGAGAGAGAGAGAAGAAGAAGAAGAAGAAGAAGTAGCAGACAGAGACAAGCAGAGTTATAGTTACAACATAATGACTAGGTTTAAACAAGGAAATTTAGTTATAAAATTGTTATATTTAATACCAACCCATGCCAGCATGGAACATAGATTAATACTTTGTCAGATCAGTATTAGAGATGTTGCAACATAAAACAAAAAATAAATAAAGTCTTTTAAGCCCCAATTTCTTAGATCAGGTACTAATCTATCTTAGGCAACATTTCCAGAGAAATGTCTCATGTTTATTGTCAATAGTTAGGTGAACTAAAGCAATTTACTGCCCACATACATATATAATGGATTTGAGCACAAGTTTTGAGTTATCTACTCAATATCCTATTGAAACAGTCTTTTCACTTCAACAGTACATATATTATATTTTCTATAAAAATTCAAAGTTCTTATGCTTTACAATGTTTAAACAATATTTAATGTAGTGAAAACATAAAGAAAGAACAAAGAGACATAAGAAATAGACAAGCTCACAGCCATTAGTTATGAAGGATGAATTAAAAAAGCAGGCCTACTTTTATGATAAAAGTGTGATTCTTTATTAAGGGCTGAGAAGTCAATGTTACTGAATAGTTTGATTGACTAGTGTCTTTGACACCAATACTGTATTGGTTCCCAATGCTTGTGTCTTCAATGGTAACCTGGAAAAGAAAACAGCGAGATTAGAAGATGTATGAAAAACTGATGCTGCAATTTTGAAGGAACTTGCTAATGTGTGCAAAGAGTCAAGAACTTCAATATAGATGCTTTATGCAAATAGATGACGAACACTGGATAAAAAGTGGGTAGACATGAACCAACAACTGACTGGCTGCATTTTGTCTCTACCCGAGAAGACCAACTGTAGTTATCCATCTGCCTCACATTGTCCATACACTTTTCTCAGCAAAACACTGACATTAATTTTTAGTTGCAATCATTCATTCTAAGAATTACAAAATCTTTCACTCCATCTCACTATTCATGTGTTCCAGGCTTTACATTAAACTCCAACTATTCAAAGTAACCACACCAATTTTACCCATCTCACTCCTTCCTCTCAGGGTAGAGGCAATGTTTCTTTTCTTCAGATAATGTAAGAATTAATCAGTGAAACGCTTTTAACTATATACTCATACTAATATTATCAGTACTATGCTAGGCAGTTTCATACTCACTAGATAGTAAATCAGCTTTCCTCTTGGATAATTTGGTTTCTTCCAACTGGCAATAAGACCTTCGTTTCCATCTTGGTGGACAGAACAGTGCACAGGTTTGCTGGGAACTGCCAAAACATAAAGAATAAAATATTAAACATTCTAAAATAGAATCTTATAGTATTAGTTAATTTTCAGCTATAGAGTACAAGTTAAAATATATTAAACTGGTTCTATAGCTTATTTCAATTCCTAATTGAAGTCAATTTGTTTCTTATCATATAAATTCAGTTATGCTGCTTATGTCCATGTGAAAAAGCCTCAATTTTCACTTTCTATATAATAACATAGATCTTGTGCCTATATCCAGAATATACTTTCAGCAGTTTGTGTATATATGAAAGAGGTAATCTAAATGAGGCTTTTAATGGTTAGCTCTTGGCCAATACAACAGTCTTATTAAATATTAGCTCTCAAAGTACAAGGTAGCTTAAGTAAATGGCAAAGAAATATCCTAGAGGCTTTATGGTATATCTTAAGGAGTTTCAGATTTCTTAGTTAAAAATCAAACTTTTCTTCTCTCCAGGAATAAACTACTGGAATCAAGTTAATTATATTTGACTAACAATGCCCCAAAATGCAGCTAAAATTCCTTGTGCGTATGATAAAATGTTCATTATATATTAGTTTCAAGTTCAATTAATATCAACAAATCATAGTTTCCAGGCTTTAAAAAAGACATACAGGATAATGTAGTCCTAGATATAACAACAATAACATCAAAGAGAGTGCCTCTATGTGGTTGCTCAACTTGCTGGAAATGGTGGCTGGTTCTCCCTCAAATCACATCTGACCATATTAAAAAAAAAAACGAAGGGCTACTTTGGATAATGCGGTCTTGGATATACTATGTATGAATAAAAGATGAGATGGACATAGCTGGAAAGTCTTTCATAAGTCTCCTCAATCAGGTCAAATTTGAAGCTAAATAACTACAACAATAGCACAGAAGAATGCTTACTGCCATCATTTGTCTTCACTGGAACAAAATGCATAGGGCTGTATATGCGGCTGCTGGTGGCATTGGAGACTTTCACAGATACAAACAAATAGTAGAAGGTTGCTGGTTTTAGGTTGGTAAAGTTGTAGGTTGTTTTCTTGGTGGTACTGCGGTTCAGCCATGTATTTGATGGCTCATCTCTGCAGATAGATACAATTATAGATGTAGTCATGCAACACATATAACATTATGTTCACATTTACTCTCTTTCAATCAACAGCAAAGAAATAAGCACATATGCACAAACACACACACACAAATACCCTGCCATGCATTCATCTTATATATTTAGAGTTGAAGGCACATAACCAAGTGGTTAGGATGTTGGGCTCATTATCAAAAGATTGTGAATTTGATTCTTGGAAGGGGCAGCATATTGTGTCTTTAAGCAAGACACTGCACTTTACATTTTTGCATTAGTCTACTCAGCTGAAATGAGTGCCAGCTGAGTACTAGTGCAGAAGGTTGATGCATCCTGAATGTCTTTCTGGGTCAAGGGTGGGAGTACCGACTGGGTGTCTATGCAACAAAGTCATACTCGTAATGTATGTGTGTGAGTATAATTCATGCTGATAAAGGCAGAACAGATGTTATGAAAGAAATTTGCATGGAACTTCACACTTTTTTTTAACCTTTTATAGGCTTCAATTCTTAGGCACTTCTACAGTTAATTATGCCTATCTGCAATCTTTGTAATCTACTTGGACTGACTATTTTTTCTGTGAATCCATTGTTCATACAGAATACATGATACTCATTATCCTCATCATTTAACATCTGTTTTCAATGCTGGCATGGGTTGGACAGTTTGACAGGAGCTGGCAAGGATGGGAGCCATAACAGGTTCCATTGTCTGTTTTGGCATTGTTTCTACAGTTGCATGCCCTTCCTAATGCCAACCACTTTTACCTAGTATACTGGGTGCTTTTTATGTGGCACCAGCACCAGCACTCAATGTACATATAAAAACGAGAGTTGCATCAAAAATAAATCAAAAACAGGTATAACTTGAATTGTTAACCACAAAAATTGTTCAAATAGCACATGTTGGCAAAGTAATGCTTCTTCCTGTTCTTCTTAATTGCAGGCAAATAATGGGTTCCAAGCAGAAGCAACATACACTCATTAAGCTTTTGCCAAAAGTGGTGTGCAGGCTGTCCAACATCCACAGAAGGCTATAGGTTGTGTATGGAGATCATACCACTGACATACACAGATTGATAAAGTTTGAATAGGTGCACAGTGTACCACACGTCAAGTGTCGAAGTGAGCGCAGAGCAACATGAGATGAAGTATTTTGCTCAAGTGTACATATATATCAGCATCAGATAATATCCTTTTACAGTGCTTGCATGAGTTGGATTGGACACAGGCTAGGTAGTGTTTCAACACTTGCTGTCGTCCTTCGCCATCAGTTACGCACAGCAACAAGACAAATCTTTGTTGTTGTTTTGTATATTGTTACATTTTTTAACCCTTATAGCTGGATGATCATTTTATCACACACCATTTTACAGCATGGACTGAGTGCACCTTATGATGCCTGGGCTGTGACTGTGTGGTTAAGAAACTTGCTTCCCAACTATAGGGTCTAAGGTTCAGTCCCACTGTATGGCTTCTTGGGCAAGCTAGCTCCAGGGAGACCAAAGCGATATGAGTGGATTTGATAAGCGGAAACTGAAAGAAGCCCATTGTGAATGTGTGTGTGTGTACCCTTGTTTTGACATTATATGGTGGTCGCAAAAGAGCATTACTGTCGTACAAACAATGCTGTTTGTTTCCAGTCTCCCATGGAAAAAACATGTCTGGCCATGAGAAATATTACCTTACTTTGAAACAATGGGGGTTTGTGATAAGAAGGATATCTGGCCATAGAAAATCTGCCCCAACAAATTCCGTCTCGCCCATGTGAGTATGGAAAGGTGGACGTTAAATGGTGTTCATGTATATGATTGAGAGTATGACTGCTTCAGAAAAAGAATCTAAGAATAAAAACAGTGTAAAACTGAACATATGCACTCATTGACTTAACTGGCTTTAACACAAAAGAATCATCACAGTAAAACTAATAACATACTTTAATGATTTTAACATGAGCTATGGTACATCTAAATGTTTGCAGGAAAAACCTAGTGATGGTAGTGTAGGACTGTGGGGATGTCTGATCTGAACACTTTCACCACAGTGAACCATGCTTTTGGTTTAGTACTTATCTCCAATTTTATGGCATTAAGCAGATGAGGAATAAAAGCCCTTTATTGTAACATTCTTTTATGATATGGTAACTATTCCAAACTAAGGAGTTCTGCTTACAAAGAAAATGAAATACGTCCAGTGGATATGAACTCATGACCTAAGAGCAGATAACTCAATAATTTATCCTCAGTTACCAAGCTTTTACAATTACACACACACACACACACACACATATGTACAAGCATCACAACTATGTCTGTCTCTGCGCAGCACTTTGAGCAAATATATTCTATTAAAGCGTGGAACCAATCAATTCCTTGTGAGTGAATTGGGGTGACAGAAACGTTGTATATATATGTGTGTGTGAGGTGTATGGGTGTGTATGCATGTGTCTTTGTGAGTTTACATTGTGCTTTTCATGAAAAGTCAACAAATTAACTCCTCATTCTACACTTTCAAAGAGAGTGGAATGAAAACTCCCTTCTTTGAAAAACAGGTAAGGGTTAGTAACAGGAAAGGCATTTGGTTGTAAAAAGGTTCTTCAATGATATGTACTCACCTAACTCATGCTAGCATGAGGAAAAATAGGTATAAAAACAAATTAACAAATGATATATACACATAAATGCACAAAAGAGAAAGAGAATGTGGAAGATAGAAGTTCATGATAATTCCATTATATTTCAACTTACACAATACTTGGCATATAGGATATATTGCCGGAGGAATGTTTGGTTGCCTCCCATGAAAGCAAAACACTGTTGCTGGTCACTTTGGTATACCATAGATTAGGCACACGCAGCTCTTCTGAAAAAAGAAATTCTTTATATTGAACAAGAGTTTCACATAAAAACCAAATGAAGATAATATTTTTTGCTCTATTTGAGTGGAAGAATTAATCAATTAAATTGACCCCAGCACTAGACTGTTACTTTATTTTATTACAGTTCATTAAATTTAAAACATCTATCTATATTCATATTAGCACTAGCTTCATTTACACAACTACCGTACAAAAATCATTGAAGTTTATGCATTCATCATATACAATGACACTAACCTTTACACATTCCAAATTCTTCATCCCGGCCATTAAGACAATCAATGTGACTGTCACATGCTTTCCAATAAGGTAAACACCTGTCACTGTCTGGTTCACATAAGAACTCATAGTTAGCACATTTCTTTGGAGGCCTGTTAAAACCTGCAAACCAAAAGCTTTAGTGAATATTATCATGCAAAACAAGAAATGTAGTAGTTTGGAGTTCATAGCTAAAGAGGATAAAGTTATTCTATAGACTGATTTTTCTTCAACATATTTAATTTAATAATACATTTTTATTTTAGTAAAGTGAAATACATTTGATTTATTTTTCTATTTTTGAACAAATTTTCACTTGACATTTGAATGGCTTCTATATAATGAAATCATGAGAAAATAAAAAGGAATTTATTCTGTATTTGTCCATATGGTATTAATCTACATCAGTGGTTCCCAAAGTGGGTAGTACTGCCCCCCCCCAGGGCATTGGAAAGATCGGGGAGAGGGGAGGGGAGAAAAGTGGGGCGATTATAGGGTGGCCAAAAGGGATGTAAAAACAACAAAATAATGGGTTAATTAGGTTAAGTTTTATTTGTGAAATACAGTTGTTTTGAATTTGCTGCAGAAAGTGGTCTACATTTGTGGTGGTGAGGGGGGGGGGTCGTTAGGAATGTGGCCTGAGTACCAAGGGGGCAGCACCCAAAAAAAGTTTGGGAACCACTGAACTACATAAACAATCTAAATAAAATTGCTCAAATAATGATTATACAGACAGCTGTTATATTACTAACATCACTGAAGGTGTCTTTAAATAAAATCCATTTCAACTCTGGCTTATGTTGACATAAAAAAATACTCCAACTATACTACAACTAATCTTCTTCTAATCCTTTTGTTACTATATTTCTACTGAAATACATTACCTTTGTTTCAATTAAGTTTGAAGATAATGAAAAATTTAGTAAAATAATTTTGTCATTATTAATTAGGTGTTTGGAACATAAATTAATATGAAATTTTAATGGGTTTTAATTTAGATCACTTTAAAACAGGAAGTTTGAAGTCAAAAGCATTAAAAAAAGATGTTATCTGCTCAGAGAAAAAATGGAACTGTCAACCACAACAAAATATCGTTGAATGTTGTGAATTTTAAGTTTCTTCCACCTAACTAAACATGGCTTCTGCTTTCCAGAAATGTTCTCCCATTTTAACATATTTAGACAGGTCACAAAAATGGCTAACTCTTAAATAATAAAGAATGTTCCCATTCTTTATCATTTCATTATCTTCCCCAAATCTGCTAATATCTTTCTCAATATTCCAAACAAATGACTAACTAATTGTAATGTTGCTTCATACTAGGATATATTTTCCTTGATATCTGTGAAGCTAATCTTCTTGTAACTTTCTCTCTTACATTTAGTCTAGAAGGACAGACAAGACCATATCAATAGCTAGCTGTTCTCTTTTAATATGACAATTTCTAGAAGTTCAGACAAATCAGTTGCCTTCCTTGAGATAGCCACATTGTAAAATACTGACCGTTAGATGTGTGGTTGTAGGGGCAATCTCTTTCATCTGAATGATCAATGCAGTCATTGATACTATTGCAAATAGAGCTTTGTGGAATGCAACCAGGAGATTGTACACAGTGAAACATGCCTTCTCCACATTTTTCTATCGTTGGACAATTTTCTTCATCAGAATTATCATTGCAGTCATTCTCACCATCACAAGTCCATGACATGTGAATACACATACCATCTGTGCAGCGGAAAGAAAATCCTTGACATTCATTGGTTGATGCTAATTAAAAGAGAGAGAGAGAGAGAAAAAAAAACAGAAAGTGACATTGAAACTTTAACCAATTTTTAGATTTTAATTTAGATCACTTTAAAACAGGAAGTTTGAATCCAGGGCAGTCTTGGGTAGTTTGGTGTCAAAAGTATTAAAAAAAGATGTTATCTGCTCAGAGAAAAAAAAAATTGAACTGTCAACCACAACAAAAATTTTTAAAAGTTAAAATTTTTAAAAATCAGATAATAGAATAAACATTATTTTCCAAATATATTTTCCCATTATGATTTTTATATTCTTTTTTCCTCATCCACACCATTTATACCAAAATATTAATAGATACTTCCTATTTTATTTTAGTGAATAAGGATTGGTGCAATTGCTTTTTATAGACGTCAAACTCCAACTCATGAAGTCACAAATCTATATAACTGACTCACTGGCCCATCCTAAGTCTTTAATAAAAAATATTAGCCTGATTTGGTTGTTGTCTTTCAATCATAGATGATAGAATTATTTATTTGATTACACAATGAACTCTATATCTATATGTAATATATTAAAATTGCACACACACCTATGTACTTACTACACTTCCCTAATAGCTTACAGGAATGGTTACAAAAGGAAAGGCTATTGTAATAGGCTGGGGAGGAGTCGTAGAATAAGGAAATATACGCAAATTATAAAATAAGGAAAAGAATGAAAAGAGAAATTGTTGAATGAAGAAATATAGTTTGTGTTTATTGTATTATGAATGTGGAATCTTTGTAATTCTATTTAGTAAATAACATGTGTGTGTGGGGGAGGGGGGAGATAACATCGTTTAAATCTATGATCAAAGTCATTTTAGCCATGTCCATCCCGTCTATTTTCCCAGACTATCTTATCCAATGAGTTCTTTCCTTACTTAAGACAGTTCGATGTTATTTGATTGTTATTTCTAGTAACCTGAATGAACATGTAAAAGTTCCTCTCATTTGCTTGTTTATTTATCTTATGTGTCAAGTAATCTTCTTTGGAGCTTTTTCCCACCTTTTTAAAACGAATTGTAAGCAGTCATTGGAATTTGGTTGTCTATATCCTTCCCACAAAAAAAAACAAAAAACAACAACAAATAAACAAGAAAGAAACCCCAGTCTTATATGGGATAAGCAGCTTGTATAGGTTAGATGGCAAAGACAGCCAAAATGGTAGCACTTTGGTTTGTTCCACTTGGTTATCTTTGCTTTCCCTTGTCTGGAGAAGGTAAAATACATCTCCATAACACACAAGTATTAATTTAATCAATTGCTCAACTCACGACAAAATTAGCAATAATATGAATTAATAGGAATCAATATTATGTAAGGGTAAGGCAGTGAGCTGGCAGAATCGTTAGCACGCCAGGTAAAATGCTTAGCGGCATTTCATACATCTTTATGTTCTGAGTTCAAATTCCACCAAGGTCGACTTTACCTTTCATCCTTTCAGGGTCGATAAAATAAGTACCAGTTGAACACTGGGGTCGATGTAATCGACTTTACCCTTCTTCCGAAATTGCTGGCTTTGTGCCAAAATTTGAAATCAATATTATTGCAGTTGTTAACGGCATAAGTGCTTTATGATATGCTTGGCTCAGTCATGAGTCCGAGGACACATTAGGCCGGAGCTTAACTCGATGTTTCCATGACATATAAGTGACTGAGATAACACATACCTCCTGAACGGGATGTCAGTCTATCGCAAGATTTACTCTCCAGCGATTGATGGAACTCGTTTACAGCTGTATGGACTGGAGCAACATGAAACGAAGTGTTTTGCTCAAGAAAACAATGCATCACCTGGTCTGGGAATCGAAACCTCGATCGTAAGATCATGAGGGCAACACCCTAATTACTAGGTCATGCGCCTTCATTTTTATGACGTGCACAAATGTTTTAATCTGCTGTTCAGACGTTTTAAAGATAAGATAATGCCCAAAACCTATTTAAAGGTTTGCGTAACTCTTGTTTATCTGTTTATTAATCTTTTGCAGAGTTTATGCTTAAAAATTCTCGTGTTTATGTTTTTCTTGTAACCTAACGATAAAATTTAGCTATAATATTATTATTATCAATTAAGGTGGCGAGTTGGCAGAATCGTTAGCATGCCAGGAAAAATGCTTAGCAGCATTTCGTCTGTCTTTACATTCTGAGTTCAAATTCTGCTGAGGTCAACTTTACCTTTCATTCTTTTGGGGTCGAAGAAATAAATACCAGTTGATCACTGGGGTCGATGTCATCAACTAGCCCTCCTCCCCGAAAATTTCAGACCTTGTGCCTATAGTAGAAGAGATTATATCATTATTAACAATTTCATTCATTAAGCTACTTCCAGATTCAAAATATGAGAATGATTTGATTTTATTGAGCTAAACAATCATCAATATAAATGTTACAGCCAACTCTGCCAGGAAATTTGGCCAGTGAAATCTAGGTTGTATAATTGGAGTGTGAAATTAGGCAGTGTAATGAGATAATTAAATCTAGACAGGAGAATTTAGGCTGTAGGATTTCAAGTAGTGGACAGTACACTGCGTTGATATGTATTTATAAATAGACAGTGGAATCTAGGTAATAAACTCTGAGACATAAAGAGCATGATACCTCAATAAATCAATATCATTATTATCATCGTCATTATTATTGTCGTCATTAGGACAGTGGAGGGAGAGAGTCGTTACAGTCTTGGACAAAATCCCTTGCTGTGTTTCTACTCATGCTTTATGTTCTGAGTTCAAATTCTGCTGAAGTCAATTTTGCCTTTCATCCTTGTGGAGTCATTAAAATAAAGTACCTGTCAAGTACTGGAGCTGATGTAACCAACTTGCCCCTGCCCCTGAAAATTAGCTGGCTTTGTGTCAAAATTAGAAAGAATAATTATTGTTGTCATTAGAATGATAGGTTGATAGAATTGTTACTGTGTTGGACAAAATTCTTTGCTGTGTTTCTTTTGGTGCTTTACTTTCTGACTTCAAATTCTACCTTTTTAAACTTTTGGGGGCTAATAAAGTACCAGTCAAGTACTGAGGTCAATTTAATTGACTAACCCTCCCTCCCTCCTCTGAAATTTTCTGGTCGTGTGCCTATCATCATCAGCATCATTGTTTTCACATTTCCTTTTACCATGCTTGCATGAGTCAGACAGAGTTTATTGAGGCAGATTTTTGTATGGCCGGATGCCCTTCCTGTTAGCAACCTGTTTCCAAGCAAGGTAATATTTCCCCCATGGCCAGACATGTTTTTGCAGAATATTGGAAATGGGTAGTCTAACCCATGCCTGCATGGAAAAACAGACGTTAAAAGGATGATGATGATGAT
>JAOPUL010005356.1:28520972-28533741 GCA_027564515.1 Octopus rubescens
GATGCACTGAATTGGGCAAAGTGGAGGGAGGGGGTAAGGGCGATTGCTGCGAGTGTGAGGTGAATCCGGCCACCCCCCTTCGCGGGGACAAAACCGGATTTAAAACTCTGGAGAAAGAAGAAGAAGAAGAAGAAGAAGAAGGGATCCATAGGTAAAAATTGGTTGAGAATCCCTGATAGAGAATTTCTGCTGATCATTTAGCTACAGATTATTGGAGTTATAGATTAGTCATTGGTTATTTTCCACTGATGCCAATTCAATGTCCCTTTTAACTACTGCAGTACAAACATTTTCTTAACAATTACTTATATCTAAAACATTAAAATTCTTCAGCTTTTATCACACGGTTTAGATTTTTTTTGCAACATTGTTTCACCTTATCTAATCTTAATGTATCCCTAACACAAGATTCACAGTCCTTTCTCAAATAATTCTAAGGAATTATTTCATTTTACTTCAACCTTGGAAGGTCTCCTTGGTATTATTTTCATATTTTTAATACTTCAAATAGATGTATAATATATGCCTTTTCAATCAAAAAAGTGAATCTTATTTAGACACTCATTTAGTCAGTCATACATGAGGTAGCTTCTATGTAGTTACTTGATATGCTAGAAATAGCAGTCAGATTTCCCTTGAATCATACTCAACTATCTTAAGAAAAAAGACACATAAAGCAACTTGCTCTATGCATGTAAATAAAGGCAATAACTTCTATATACAAAAATGGAATTTCTCTTTTTTAATTTCCAGAATAAAAATATTAATTTCTAACACTGACACACTGTCACAAATTAGTGATGGTGTTGGGGGAGGTATGGTTGGTTAGAATAACTCCCAGTACTTAACTGGTACTTATATTTTTGACTCTAGAAGGATGAAATGCAAAGCTGAGCTTGTCTTCAAGGGATTCATCATCATCATCAACATTGTTTTGACGTTCACTTTTCCAAGCATTGCTTGGGTTGGACGGAATTTGTTGAGGCAGATATTCTATGGCTGGAATCCTTTCCTGTCACCAACCCTCACCTGTTTCCATGTAAGGTAATATTTCCCCCATATTCAGACATGTTTCATGGAAGACTGGAAATGAAGAACACTGCTTGCATGACAGTGATACTCGCTTACAGCTACCATGTGATGTCAAGGCAAGGAGACAAGAGATGTAACAATACTTTGTAAAATATTTTGCTTGCCACTATGCTGATTCAGTCAACCCACTGTCTTTTGAAAATAAAATAAATATTGATTGGATTTAAATATATTTCATTTTTTTTTTGTGTGGCTCCTGACATTACGCCATACATCCAAATTTTTTTAATATATATATATATATTAAAATTATCCCTTAGATCCTAAAGTTTAGAAACCCAATTGCTTACTTACTGTTCCTTTGGAGACAAACCTTACTGATACTGCTACACGAAAGATGGAACCATTTTATGAGATTTAAACAGAATAAAAGTCATACTTAAAATTCTGTAAAAAATATCTGAATTTGTATAGACAAACGAAAGTATGTATATATTCATAAAAAAAAGAAATCAACCCTCTGGTCCTTTCTAGTACATAAAATAGTGGGTTGATCAATAACTGAACCCATCATCTTGATATGGGTTAATTTAAAATAATTAAGCAAACAAAGTAATCTCTAATACCAACAGAGATTGAAGATAAATTCCATTGTCCTAACATGTAGTGCACCATCCATACCAAACCCTAATATTTTAATCATGTAATGTATGCAAATAAAAAAAATAAGGAAACTGAAAATATCAAGGTTTTATATAAATGACATCATAGTTGATTTAGCAGTTGGATAGGGTGATTTTCAAACAAACTTACTGTCTGTACAGTTAACTTCATCAGAATAATCACGGCAATCATCATCAAAATCACATGTCCAATTCAAAAGAATACAACGGCCATTCTTACAAGTGAATTCATTAGGAGAGCATGATGGATAAGCTAGAAGAAGAAAAGGAAAATAGTGCAGGAAACTTTAAATAGTGAAAAGAATTATCATATTCTTGGTCTGATACCACCATGAGAAAATAGCAAAAAGATATTCACTTTTAAATTAAACTGGATAATCATGATAGTGTATGTGTATGCATACATGCTTGTATGCCTGTGCAGTAGGGAAATACAATTTATTTTACACAAATCATTTAAAAAAATAAATATTGTAATGGCTGTGTGGTTTAGAAACTTGCTTTGCAACCATGTGGTTTTGGGTTCAGTTCCACTGCATGACACCTTGGATAAACATGTCTTCTAGTTATAGCCCCAGGCCAAACAATACCTTGTGAGTGAATTTGGAAAGTGCATTTATATGTGTATGTGTGTGTGTGTGTGTGACCTCCTTCCACACACACACACATACACCACCACTTGACAACTGGTGTTGGTTTGTTTATGTCCCCATACCTTAGCAGTTTGGTAAAAGAAACTTATAGAATAACTACCAGACTTAAAAAATAAGTACTGGAGTTGATTTGTTTGAGAAAACCCTTCAAGGTGGTGCCCCAGCATAGTCGCAGTCCAATGATTGACTCAAGTAAAAGATAAAAGATAAAAAAAAGATTTGAAAGACATTTTGAAGAAAAGGAATATCTATCTGTGTATGAATATTTCAGGAAGGTGAGACATATACTCACTGCAATTTTTCTCATCAGAACCATCACTGCAGTCATTTTCATGATCACAGATCCAATGCCTTGGAATGCACTGCATGTTAGGGCAATGGAAGTTACCTTCAGAACATTGGTTAAATTCTGTAAGAGAAATAAAACAAACATAAAGCAGCTGCTAATAATTTGGTGATAGGAATATGTCTTTGATGAAACTTATGGTCTTATACATTTAAATGTCAGGCAGAAATAGAGACCTGCATGCTTCAAGTATTGACATATTTATATCAAGTTATCTAAACAAGTTAAAAGCAATTAGATAGGTTATAAACATGTCAAATAGTGTGTGTTACATTTCTTTCAAGTGCATATTAGGATGATTAAGTAGTGAAGGCTTGTAGACTAAATTGCAAATATTTCTTACACTAATCCATGGCTACCTTAAAACATTAAGGAAATTAAGGAAGCATCATGTAAAAGTAATATAATGTGACTGGCTAGAACTTTGAGTACAAATGTGTGTTGAAACAAATATCATTAATGTGTTTATCTGCTACAGACAGCACCTTGTTTCCACCCTTGTTCACCACTCACTATATCCACCCCTATGTACTTCTGGTGCCATCTCCGTCTCTATTCCTGCTCCCAATTTCTCATCTATCTACAGTTTTATTATACTGCTTCTCTCCACTCTTTTTGTATTGCCACTTATCATTTCCTTCTTCCTGGGCCACTCCTCTTCCCTGTCAAACTGATACTTACCATCAACCACACCTCCACCCTTGTTCATCATTCACTGTATTCACCTCTACCCTCATCTGTAACTATCTGCTACTCTCCACGCACATTCTTGCAAACTTATCCACCCACCCTTCCTAATCCTCTGCTCCTAATCTCTTTTATACTCACCTTCTGGTACCTTGAGAATATGCCCTGAGATCTTGTCATTGTCATCTTTATCTTTTTCCAGCTACTCTTACCCACCCTTACGTAATGCAGGGTAGCCATGTATCTCCACAGCAAGACACCTCTCTTTCTGTCTTTTTATTATTGTTTAGCCTCTCAACACTTGGTATAAAGCCACCGTTTCTCTCTAGTACACCTTCGTTAAGTTGAGAGGCTTGTCTTGTGAGTTACTTGGTGACCTCACAAGTGTTAGTGCTATGAAAAAAAACTACCCAGTAAACTCTGTGAAGTGGTTGCCAATAGGAAGAGCATCCAACCATAGAAACCATGCCAAGTCAGACACTGGAGCTTGACGTAGCTTTCTGGTTTGTTGGATCCTGCCAGCATGGAAGAATAATGTTAAACGATGACAATATTTTGGAAGAATTACGCTTGTCGATAATTAAATATATGCATTATCTAATACACTTGCATCTATGTATGTCTGTGATGATCTTAAAAGAGCTTTCAGTAGAAGGGAGTTATATTGAGAGAAAGCTGAAATGTTTAACGGAGTGAAATGTAATAATAGTCAAAAAAAGGAGAAATAAAGGATGTTACAGAGATATACCCATATAATCATATACACACCCATACATTGCTGGGTGTCCCTACATTCTTGATATTTCTACTTTTAATTTAGCATACTTAGAGATCTTGTCTATTTCTTTGTTTGCGATGATTTTTTCTAAAAGAATTGCAGTGTCTATTATGAAGCATTCTCTTTTTTCCATCTCATGTACAATAACATCTGGTCTATAAGGCAGCGAGCTGGCACAATCGTTAGCACAATGGGCAAAATGCTTAGCAACATTTCGTCTGTCTTTACATTCTGAGTTCAGATTCCGCCGAGGTTGACTTTACTTTTCATCCTTTCGGAGTTGATAAAATAAGTACCAGTTGAGAAATGGGGTCGATGTAATTGACTTACCCACTCCCTCAAACTTGCTGGCCATGTGCCAACATTTCAAACCAATAATATCTGGTCTATAGTATTGAATTATTCTGCCTGGATGTTAAAAACCCATAGAATCATTAGTTTATGAAAGGTTTACTTCATAAGTAATTTAGCAATCAGATAAAGTCAGAAAAAAAACTGTTCTAAAACAACTAACCATCTTTACAGTTAGCTTCATCAGAATAATCATGGCAATCATCATCAAAGTCACAAGTCCAATTCAAAGGAATGCAGCGGCCATTATCACAAGTGAATTCAGCAGAAGAACAAGGTGGATAAGCTAGAAGATGGAAGTGAAAATATACCAACATTATTAGAGATAAGCTGTTTTTAATGTCAATGTTTCAATAAAAAGAAAAGATATCTAGAAAAATCATTCCACATCATAAATTAACAGACAAGAAGGAAGTTAAGATTACTTAATATGATACATGTAATCATAAATTAGCTAAGATGTTAGAAAAAAATGTGAAAACAACTCTTAACTGTTAATAATGTATATGATCAGTATCTAGGCAAGTTGATTCAATTAAGTTAATTCATTTATTAACTTTACTAGCTTTAGCTATTGCATAATGATGAGATAAGGCCTGATATTTATAGGTGAGAAAGAAATCACTTGAAAAGTTTGAGAGCAGGAGTGTCAAACAAATGGCCAGTGAACTGGATTTGGTTCATGGCAATGTTTAGTATACACCCCCCCCTCCATTCAATTTTATAGTAAAGTATTTTATTATTTTTTAACTTTAAAATATTCCGTAAAATAATCTTTTGTTTTCCTCAACCATTGAAAAAGAAGTGTGTATAAATCTTAATATTAAAAGATATGACCTATTTTCCCTTCCCTTTGTCTATACATCGCAAACGGAAGTGAAAGTTTCTTTTTCAAATTTAGGTATGTGTTCATCTGAATAGATTCCAGTGATACATGAATGATGTTTAAAGGTTTTGGAACTTTCTTCTCAAAAACTATCTGCATTCATTTAAGCAATTTCTATCTCTGCTCTCACATTAAGGACTCTTATTTAATAAGATTGTATATATACCATATGAATGAGCTTTTCCCACACATCGCTGCAAACAACTTTGCTTGCACCTCATAGTCTTTCCTTTCTTTATTGTTAATAAAGTTGTTATAATCTATATTGACCACTATTTATTTTGGTTTAAATTATGAATAGGGAATTTAGGAATAATTGTCCCTATCTTACCCTCAAGATCTAGTTTATACTTTAATCTGGCCTGCAAAACCAAATGAGTTTAACAATCCTGTTTTAGAGCTTCATCTGAGAAATGAAAAATTAATCCAATCAATTTTTTTAATGAGGTTAACATAATCCTTTTAGTGTGGAAATCAGATACATCTACTCAAAATTTCATTACCCTGAACTGCAGAAAGTAGTTTTATATACCAATCTATCTTCTGTTGAGAAAAGTCATATTTGAAACAATTTTTTGTTGAGATATATCAAGTTTACTGAAACAACATGACTTGCAAAACTACCAATTCTATTTTTTTGTAGATATTTAATATCATTACCAGAATAACCATGAAATTTAATTTTGCAGCTAAAGAGTTAAATACCAAAAGAACAATTATAATTTTTGGGACAATTAATTCCATCCTTAGATATATATATATAAGACAATTTAAATATTCACATCTACACTCTGCTTCAATCAGATTATATCTCCGATCTTCATCAGAAATCTGTATTTGCATACATAGGTATTGAATTAGATTCAAACTAGAAACCTTTAATTCTACAGTAAAGGTAGTAATGTTCTTAACCACTACTTAACTACCATAGGTTCCTAGTTTTAATCAAGTCTGGTGATACTATGTAGATATGTCTAGGAACCAGATACCTAATGATGAGTGGGTTAATAGTCTGAAAAAAATTATAATCTTATTAGCAATTAATCCTAGATATTTATACATTTAATTTCTACCAGTTATGGTTATAATAGAAAAAATATGTATTAAGAATCATGTCAATACTTACCATATCTTTAACTAATTATTATTAATTGGCTGTCAATCAATTGATCAGAGAGTGTGATTTCAAACAGCTATCTAGTTTGTACAAGTGTAATCTTTGGCTTACGACTAAATATTGAAGGATAGAGAAAATACTAACTTTTATATGTTACAGATGGAAGGACACTCTCCCTAGCAGCAAATAATTTTGCTTAAAATAATAAGAAGCATTTCTATTCCTACATAACTACATAATTATTATTATTATTATTATTATTATTATAATAAAGGGCAGGGACTGGCAGAATTGTTAGTGTTAGACCCATGCTTTTGCAGTATTTAGTTTTCGCCGTATACATTCTCTGAGTTTGAATTCCAGTTGAGAAAACAAACTACCAGTCAAGTACTTGAGTTGATAAAATCAACTATTTTCTTCCTCCTCAAAATTGCTGGCCTTGTGTCTAAAACATTCAATTTTGCTTTTCATCCTTTCAGGGTCAATAAAATAATACCAATTGAACACTGGGGTCAATGTAATCGACTGGCCCCAACCCCCAAAAGTTTAGACCTTCTGCCTATATAGTAGAAAGTATTATCATTATTATTATTTCAAGTTAATTTCCAAAATTCTTTTAGTACAAATTTTTCCAACATTTTTGTCCCTATTATTCATTATTACCATGGAATGTTAATGCAAAAATAAAAATTGTAAATAATGTATATTGTATGTGTTTCTATTTTTCATGCTAATCAATTCAGAAAAGAAAAAAAACAACAACAAATAAAATAGTAACAAAAATGTTTAAATATCAAAAAAAAAAAAAAAAAATCGCAGGAATATTTAAGGAAGATGAGACAGAAATACTCACTGCAATTTTTCTCATCAGAACCATCACTGCAGTCATTTTCATGGTTACAGAGCCAGTGGTGTGGAATGCATTGCATGTTAGGACAACGGAAGTTACCTTCAGAACATGGATGATATTCTGCAGGGAAATAAAACTAACATAGAGCAGCTGATAGGAGCTGGTATGATGTAAAATCTCAGTGAAATGAGAATGTGATGGCTACACTGGGTGATAATAAACCATTCAGTTGCAGTCAAGTGCGATTAATTATTTCTGAGGAGCTTTGCAGTTCATGCAAGCTAAATATGCTGATCAGAAACAGGAGGAAAAAAAACAAAACACAAAACAGAAAAGAAAAAGAAAAGGTTTGTTTGTATAACGGAATTGAATGTTCACTATGAAATTTTTTTTAAAAGTCTAAAAAAGAAACAAAGAAATATAATTTTACTTACATTAACAAAGAAAATCTGACAGAATTTATCCATTTTAATTAGATATTATCTTCAAGTATTCTAGTCCATATATGATTATAAAGTAAATGATTATAACCTATTTCTCTCTTCTTTAATTGCTTAGAAGAGATTAATAATAAAGACTATCTTCACCTAATATCATCTCCAGTTTATTTTCACCATGAAATCTCTTTTTGCTAGTGTCATTTAAAAGACTAACTGGCTTTATTTTTTGTAACAATAATAACTATGACTAGAGCTACAATAAAGCTTACTTATTCAGTTTCTTCACAGTTTATTTTCATGTTTTTGTTTGTGTGGGGGAGGGGGGGAGAGTATTCTCAATGAGCAGTAATGTTCTTACAGATTGAATAAACAAATTATTAGAATAAGTGTTTTTATAGTTGGAAACCTTTTGTAATTTTAATCACACAAACTGTGAAATAGAAGTAGCAAATATTTTCATCTATATATTCTGAGACAAAAAAAAAAAATAAAATCAATGTGTAATGGCAACAAGGGGCACCAAAATGTTGTTTGATAATTACTAGCTTAATATTTTGACAACATTCTTCACTAAAATATTTTCTTTTGCAAATCACTCAAATTTTCAAGACAGATTTTTAAACTGATTTTAAGAAAAATGTAATACAAATATAAGGTTGAAAAAAAATGTTCAACTATTAGTCAAATTGAAACTATATCTTAGATATATCGCAACCTTAACTTCAAACAAAAACTTCAATGCATTTAAAATATTCTAAGTACACCATATTATATATTATGATATGTGAAAGAAACAAAAACTTAGCTAATATGTTTAGAAGAATTGGCAGGGTAGATGTCTGAGAGGAATGTGCTAGACTAAATGCATTACAATTTTTAATTTTGGTATTCTTAATTCAAAGTTTGAGGATGTAAAATAAATAATGGTATAATACTAGAGGTTGAATCATTTGACCACACCCACATCACTTCTAAAACTGGCCTTATGCTAAATAAATAATAGTGAGCTAACAGAGGAATTTACATGTATATCTTCTAAGGTTCTAGTATTAACTTGCTTATCTTTTCATGAGTCTCTGAAACCAATAAAATGTTAATCTGAAGTATGGTGACCTTTTGATTTTTTAATGGTTTAGTTTGGATGATGGGGCTGCATCTGAGATTGGTGGGATTGATGCAGTTAATGTTGCTCTTGAACAATTGATTACTACAGAAAAAATATGCAGGTAGGGAACTCCAGATACTAGCATTTTGAGAAGGAAGGAGAGAACAAGGTAGTTAGTGTTGGGCTAATGGGAGATGCATACACAATACAAGTAAAGAGAAACGGAGTGATAAGCAAATTGGGAGCACCTGAGTGAAATTGTTATAGAACAAGGCAGCTCTGAGCAGAGGCCATAGTAGTAACGGTAGGCAAGGCAGAATGAGGAGACAGCATGTTTGTGGATCAATGAGTGGAGTGTGTTGGCAAGTTTGAAAGTCAAAAAACAAGATTGATTGAATAGTTATTTGAAAGAGTTTTCTAAGTTCAATAGTCTGAGGGAAATTATTATGCTCAGTCTGCAACATTGGCATGTGTAGAAATTCAACACTGTGCAGAATGTATAAGAATGGGTGAAATGAAATATTAGCCTGAATGGCAAAGGAACAATAGCTTAAATGCATGATGTGTAGTAGTGTGGTTGACAAGGTGAAAAATAGTTATGTTCTGCAATTTCATTGTCTTAATTAGTAATGACATAAAGCTAGGAAAATAGTAATGTATGAAGAATTTCTATTTTAAGATAGAAAAATGGTGAATCTGATGATACTGTTGCTGTTGGTGATGGAAATATGGCCAAAACAAAAAGTAAATGATACTAGTATTAGAACATTGCTCTTAAGTAAACACCCTGTTTACAAATGGTGTAAATAAACATTATAAATATAAACACTACATGATCAAATAAATAATGCTAGTATATTGGTAATACTAACCACAGTTAAGTTCATCACTGCCATCGTCACAGTCAGGATCATGGTCACATTTTACAGCAGCTGAGACACATTGGCTGTTATGGCACTGAAACTGATGAAGCTCACAAGTATCTGACAAATAAGAAAATAATCATTAACAAAATCAGAAAAATATATAGTGGTTAAAAAAGAAAGCTAATGTAATGATAAAGGTCCTTGATGGAAACCACAAGCTGCCAGTAAACTTATTCATATAAAAAAATATCAACAATGTTGTTAACACTCAAGTAAAAGTTTTTCAGTATTAACCACTGTTACTCTATTCATGACTCTTATCAATGTCACAGACTAAGAGAATGAGCTCTAAACGTTTTGAAAAGTTTCCGTGTAATTTAATCTAGAATTTGTTTCAATTTCATTCTTTTTCTTTCATTGAGATGGTGTTCTTTTCTTATTATCCTATTTTGCTGAGGTAAGTAGGAAAACATAGAAAACAAGGAAGAAGGATTTTACAGAAGTAAAGCTAAAATGGTCTATTCAAGGTGATTTAATATAAGTATTTTGTAAACATGGTGAAAGCAATAAGAATAATAACAATGAATAATGAATGAAAAATAAAGCTGAAGAGAAGAGACAGGTTTAGAGGGAATATAATATTTACAGTTGTTTGGTTTGCAAATTCCATTTTGATAAGTTTCCCCCTCAGGACAGAAACAGTCTTCATCTCCAGAAGGCTTTAGAGTATGTCCAATGTGGTTTTGACAGAGACAAGTTCGGTTGTTGTGTCCAATATGCACAGGATGAGGTCGAGGTACACAGAGTTGTGAGCACATCCCATTCTTGACAGAACAAGCACTTTCAGCTATAAAAATAATAATAAAAAATATATATATATCAATAGTTACAAAAACATTTAGCGGGGTTAAGTTTAAATTTCCTCTGTTTCATAATGCAATGTGTTTCAAGTTCTTCATTCAATGTTGCTTCCACAAAACCTCCCTAATTAATTTTCACTACTGCATAGTTGTGAGTGAAATTAGAGGTAACAGTAAATGGGTCATTAATGTACAGAAGAGATACAAGCAAACTTTTGTGGAAGATGAGGGGGTCATCAAAGTTGACAGAATGTGGGTAAGAGAAGCCTCACAAATGCACAAGTCTGACAGAACATTTTCAATCCAAAAGATTAAAGATAGGGATAAAAAAAAAAACTAGAAGCTCTTTCATAAACTCTTTATGAGATATCAGATGTGAAGGTGGTAGACAGTAGTTGTCAAGGTCAGAGAGGTTGACTATTTTAGCAGTGGAACATATTGTGTGTTTTAACAGATTAGGATAATCTTGTAGATAGCAAAAGAGTAAAGAGCTCAGGAGCACTTTGTTTGAGATTGGGCTGGAGAGAGAGAGAGAGATAGGGTTTGGGACAAATTTTGTTGTGTACAGTGTTGAGCTGGAAGCAAAATGGGCAGCAAATACTGTGACTATCTGTAGAAATACTATAAATATATAACCATTTTAGTCAAGAAAAGTAAAGAGGGATTCTATATCTTATGTAATATACCCTCAAGTTGAATAGCATCAACAAAATTGATACTTTTACATTACAATAAATTAAAAACAACTTAGCTATAGAACAATCAAAAACCAAAAAAATACCATTTGTGATAGAAACGTTAGAGAAAAATACAAAACAATACTTACTATGTTGGGCCAAATCATGTACAACCTTCAAATCAGTTATACCAGTCACATTGGTTAGCATTGCAGTTACACCATAACCAGTATTTTTGTTGGCTGTCAATAAAGCTTGCCTGCTAAGATCAGTCCAGTAAATATTTTCCTATAAAGAGTTAATTAAATGACAACATACAAGAATCTGACATGAAAACAAATTTTGGAATCCTTATAATTTCAGAAACATTTCTCTCCTCACAAGGAGATGGGGATAAAAATGTGCTTGTGAAGTGAATTTCTTAAACACACAACCATGTCTGTATATTCTTTGTATTTAACTTGTTGCATTATAAACTTTTTTCAGGTCAATAGCAACAACTCAAAGAATCTAACTAATCAATTTGTAAGTGAAAGTTTATATAAAATAGAGATGGTCTGTAACAGCAAACAGTACATACAAAAAGTTTGCAAAACAGGAAAACAATTATTTTGTCATGAGGAAAAATGCAGTCTAAAGTTTTAGTCAGAACCCTTCCTCAGAGAAATATAAAATGTTTACAGAATTCAGTTTGTAATTTACAGCTGTATGTAGTTTATATTCATAAATCTATATTAATTCTCTACATCATGAATTACTGTAGATTTATGAATACAGCCATGAAGCTGTGAGTAACTCTATTTGTGTGCTTGATTGAATGAATAGTTAAAAAACAAAAGGAATAGAAACAACAACTCTGTGGTTACATACCTTATACACCACAATAGCATAGGGGTGTGGGATTTCATTGCCTTTTACTATGATCTTCCGGTCATTGCCATCTAAATCTGAAGAGACAATTTGATCCAGAAAGGCATCTGTCCAGTACAACCGTCCCATCTGGTGATCAATAGTAATACCATTGGGCCAAACCAGATTATCTTTGCCCTGAACTATATAGGTGATGTTACGGCAGTCCATACTGGCTTTGACTATACGTGGGTTAGTTGATGACCAGTCCGTCCAATAGAGGTAGCTGTTAGAAAAATTAAATAAAAGAAATCATTTGTTTGATCAACATGGATTTATTTTCAGGGTTCAAACCTTACATGCTATTTACATAGTTTTATTAGTTCAGAACTATATCACCCTGTCGTTCTCATCCCTCACTTTCATTACACTGTGTAGCACGATTTTTTTCCCCCTTGGGTAGCAACTGTTATTTCCTATTTGCTTACCCCTAGAAAGTATGAAAATGGCTGATATTTTCTTCAAACTTTGCTTTTGTTACATTTATTCAAACCCCAAAGAATCCCTCTCAACACATGGCTATGATGCT
>JAOPUL010005356.1:28544546-28554568 GCA_027564515.1 Octopus rubescens
GTTTCCAGTCAAAACCGTCTAACCCATGCCAGCATGGAAAACAGACGTTAAATGATGATGATGATGATGATGATGATTTCCTGAGAACTTTTACTCAGTGTGAAACAACTTTGGTATTTCATAAATTAACATTACTGTGACAGAGCAAATGAAACACTTTTCGAATTTAGGATCCTAAAATTTGAGCAATTAATTCATAAGCATGGCTAATTTTCTTTTATAAAATACAACAAAACAAGTGAGAAGGGGGAGATTAAAAAGATTTTTCTTCACATACATTTTTATTGCTCTCAAAATGGCTATTTGTGTGAGTGTATGTTTTAGGGCAAGAAATATAAGATTACTTTCTCACCTCATGCCAAGTAAGACCAGCATCTACTGACAAGAATACATTTTGGTTATACTGTTTGATACGACTACCAACAGTACCAGCAGCAATTATGAGTCCTGGTGCTGATTCTCTTGAGAGGATTGGCTCAGAATGGCTATTAGGATAAAGATGTTCAAGTTCTTGGCTTACATGCAAAGAACAATGAAGCCACTGCAAAATAAAAAAAAATGGAAATAATATAAGCTTTATAATACAAATAAAAATTATGAGGTTTTAGTTGAGCCATTAAAAAAACAACAACCTTAGACAAGAATAATACCTACAGTTTTGTTTAAAACCTCACTATAAGAATATGATCTAATGTAAATACATCTAGTTTTCTATAAATACACAGAATTTCCCCTACAGCTGTTTCAAGACTAATTGATTATTCATCAGAAGGGACATACCATTGTCTTTTTCACTTAATAGTTATTTAGCAATTTATACTAATCTTAATAGCTATTTATACTAAACACAAATGAAAACACAGCTAAAATGGCCAGTCTAATTTGCATACACCTTTGTTGGCATTAAATGATAAATATTAATGCTCAACATGGTATCTTTTAGTTTATTAAAAGCCTTGCTGGGGGGAAAAAAATGAACTAATGTAAATACATTTAGTTTTCTCATAGTTAAATAGTTCTCTTTTAACTAATGCTTTCTTTCCCTGTAAAAAGACATCTAATTTTTATGACAAAAATATTTACAAAATGTTTATGCTATATATAACTTATAAGTTCTAGGTCACTTGTAGCTTACTGCTATGTAGTTCTAAGATAGAAGCAAATTATCTGAGATTTTCCTGCAGTGCTCTTTGTATAAAAAGAATGTAACTAAATACTGCAAGAAACTTTACCAATTTTGCCATACCACTGTTGCCCTGACACTATTTTCACTATTTAATGTCAAATTGACTTAGACACATTTTATAAATATATACTTTATTTAATTAGAGAATCCCCACCACCACCACCAACAACAACAACAACAAATATTATGTGGGTTGTATACTCTTCATTATATAATCCATGTTTCCTTGTATTATAACCACTGGAACTCGTTGATGAAGAAATAAAGTTTTGCACATGTCTGTCATTTCAATGAGTCATTTGCATAATTATCTAACTCAAAATACTTTTCTGGTATATCATCCGAGTATAAGTAACATACATAATTTGAGTACCAGTAATGTACTTGATTAGGTTGCTTTAATTACACTATAACCCTACCCCTTTATGCTTATTGAAAAGAAATTATTATTCGCTGTGTTACTTCTAAACTTTTAAAATTGCAATCTTTATAACTATGACATATAATAAAAAGAAGATATATCTCTCTTAAAATTAAAATAGCAAGAACAACTATCTCTAGACAACAACAGCCTAACTATTAGACTACAAGGACATAATTTCTCAATGTTAGTCATGTTTGTTTAATTCTGTTGATAACAGCAAAGTCTAGTTAGAATTATTTACAGAAACCTATGTAAAATAACGTTTATGGTCATATATGGTGTTAAAGCAATTCTGAAAAATATTTTCAATTGGAAAGAATCATGCAGGATTTTATTTGTAAATAAAAATTACTGAAAGCAAGATATAATAACAAACAGGAAGTAATTTTTAGTTTGAATTATAAATCTTAATTGTTTTTAAAACAACAAAAACAAAACAAGCAATAAGATTTATAATGGTATTTAAAAAGTTTTTTTTTTTTTGTTTTTTTAAAATGATCTTCGGCTTTTAATCTTGGTCTTAAGGGTATTAAATCAGTGAAATCAAACTCCTTAGTAAATAAAACATATAGATGCAATATTCCAGAATAAACTAGCAGGCAATATTAATTTAGCCAGGAGAAAATGAAAACAAAAACAAAAGAATTGAACAAAACACATGCAGAATTTTACATATGCAAAATTCTATCTTCATGCTTGCATAAAGATAGAGCATTCAAAACTAATGTTTTGCAAGTAAGCTATCAACTGAGATTTTAGCAGCAAATTGAAATGTTGACTGGCATAGTTAAGGGGTTAGATAGAACAACCTTACAAGATTTACAACTGCATCTGAATATATCTATAGAGCACTGAAATAGCTTCATATGCAGAGATGGGAAGTCATGCTGTTGTTTTTTTTTTATCATTGTCATGCAAAGATGATCTAAATGGAAAGAATTACCTTCTTTCTAAACCAGTGAGTGTAAAATGACTACACAAAGAAATGAATAAAAATAGGTGAAAGTAAATTACGTATTTTTTTTTTTACAACATAATGTTTACTTATAAACAACTCACCTGTATAATTTAGCAAGTTATTAACCATAGTTAAAGAAGTAATAATGACAGAAGAAATCATAATTGTGGACATGATAATGATAAACCTTAACCATTTTACCTTATTCTAAAGGAGTGAGTAGTGATATATTTAGCAACAACAAAAAAAAAAGTAACTTTTCAGCTCTAAGACATGCCCATGGATGGGTGAAGAATAAGCTTATTAATTCCACTGAGACAAAACATTATACTGAATCAATGATTTTAATTTTAGCTTTGCTGCCATTATATTTAAGGCTTCTTCATTTCATGGATACATTTTCAGTCGGTATGATTGTTGTTATTTTGTTGTTCAACCCCAGGTCAATACTCATTGAACAGACCTATAATCAAAGGTATCACAGACATGACCACCTCATCCGTTTAGAATTTACACTATCTAATGAAGCCTTCTTTTGTAAGAGAGTTAAAGTGTGATTTGATGGGGGTTTGTCTGTTTCTTTGCAACCATATTAGAGATCCCCTAAGTATAGTCACCATATATACTAAATATGATTGTTCTACAAAATTCAAAAGTAAGAAATTCCGAGACACACACATTGATATGTAGACATTTTTAAAATGAAAAATAAAGGTATTAGACAGAAAAAAAGGACTATTAATCCACAAACTAATAAAATTGTATGAACTAAAGTGGTGGGGAAAACATCCAAAGTGATTTAAAACAAAAAACATTCAAACAAAGAGTACAGAACAGTTTCTTTAATTTTTTTTTTCATCCATTGAAATTTAGAGGGGGGGAAAAATTAACTCTTTTATAACATTACAAAAAAAAAAAGAAAAAAAAACAACAACATAAACATGCTTTAAAAAGATACAATCAGTATATCAGCTCCTTTAATTTTTATGTGCTTAGGATACGTGATGAAAATGGTTAAATAAATGAAGGCTGGTAATAGATAATTACTAGAGTTTGAAAGAAGATACAGAATTAAAATTAATCTTAACTCATTGATTTTAAAAAAATAATTCTGTCTGTTATTTTATCTTGCTAAAGTATTTCCAAAGTGAAACATTTTTTAGACCACTTCAGCTTGAAGTACTATAAAACTATGGTCGTTAGCATTATCATCTTCATTATCAGTAATGTATAAGACAATGATTATTCTAGCACATGTAAGGTAAGTATATGGTAAGAAAGCCATAAACCAGATTGCAACTGAGCAAATTCAACCCATTATTCTAATAACATCAATAGATTGAAGCATGTCAAGAATACACTACAAAATGTAGCCATAAAATATCTATTACAAAAATATATATTAGCGACAGAGGCAATAGTAATATCAAGAGGTAATATTTATCCCCAATTAAACGTGGATGTTCTGTTAGATCAAATTATACTGTGGTAGATACCATGAGAAAAACTCTCATATTGGCTTTTGGTGCAAAATGCACTCTTGTTTATATCGCTAGTGGGGAGATAAATCTCTGCCACCCCCCAGATCATATGATTTTGACCTTTCTTGGTCTTGTCAATGATGGACGCTCGACCATCTACCACAGTATAGTTTGTTCTAACAGAACATCAACGTTTAAGTGGGGATAAATATTACATATATAACAAGATTTTGCAAACCTATCCAATTCATACAAGTATGGGATAAATAGATATAAAATATAAAACTGAGAAGTTCTTTTGAAAGTTCTTCACACAAGTAGCTGTTGTTTTGCATTGCTAGATGATTCTTTAGCACTATTATCATTTGATTTCATTAGGAAATCATAACATCAATTAACACCCAAGTACAGAAAGCAGTCCCTTCAAATCCCTTTATGGCGATTCAATTTTTTAAAGTGTGTTATAAGATTTTGAGGGTACAAGAAATAATGCTATTCCTTTACTAAACACTATGAGTTACTGTTGCTAATGCTATCAGAGGATATAAGGAAAACTTCAGACTAAGATGCATCTTCCAACTAACACAAAGAAGACATTCAAAGAAAATATATCTCTTAATAACTGGTAATGCATAAACCGAGAATGAAATCATGATGATGATGATGATGTATTTTTTTGCAAGAACATTTTGGGTTCAAATAGTTTTAATATACATTATTTTAGCTATGATTGCCAAACTAAGATAGTTTGATAAATTGGAAATGTTTATAACTTGCTATTGCTCAAAAACTGAATCTACTGACATAATATGTAAATTGTATGTAAATCTTTCTGTATTGACTGCTCTGGAAGATTAGCTTGACAGTGAGTATTGCTGGTACTCCATCCATATATATTCAAAGTTATGTACAAACAGATTTCTTTGTCAGTTTAAACAAAGTTTTTATTTTATTTTGCATTTTTATTATTTATTTATTTTATTTTATGGTTTTTTTTGCCTCTTGATATTCTATTGCAAGCAATCAGACCAGGTTTCTGTTCTAAGTATAATTCTATACCTTAATGCAATGTTTCCAACTGCAACATCCTTGCATAATGTCACAATTTATTAAAAGGAAGAGGTTAAAGTAACTTTTCAGCAGAGGCTTGGCCCTGTGAGTAACTCTTCTGAAGGCCAAGCTATTTGTTGGTAGGCCCACTCTTGGTTGCAAACTTTCAGCTGGGCTATTTACAAAAATTAAACAAACAATTAACAGAAACATATTGGTCATGATTTCTGGTTCCCTTTCTCCCACCACCAAAAGGTGGTGGGAGAAAGGCCTCAAAAGGCCTGCAAACATCTTGGATACTGCCACAAAAAAAAAAAGTTTTACAGAAAGATGATAATCTTTTTAATACTAGTTACCCAACCATGTGAGCAACATTGCATTGATTTCTCTTATTTTTCAGGTATGTTATCAGAAGTAAACAAATCCTTCATGTTGCCAATGATAAAATCTAATTCAGGTATGGGCAACATTTCTCAAGAAGCAGGCTGTATGAGACATGGCTCATCATCAGGCAGGCTGCACTACTAAAAAGTTCAAGGTAATATTTTGTTAGGCATGCCATTAATAAAGTCCTGTGGGCTGCTGTTTGTCCATGACTGGTCTAACTAATAAACTTTCAGTCATTAATTAGCCTTATATGTTCTTGGTTGTCTTGCTAAATTCTTCTTAGAAAAGCAATTCTAGTGTGCAAAGAAAATAAAAAATATAGTCCACACTGAATTACAAGAAACAAATCTCCAACATTATTGATTGTATGACAATGTGATATCTCCTCTAAGAAGAGAAATTTTACATTTTAGAGGATTAAAAAAAAAAAGGCAACTAGAAATAACAGACTAGAGCTACCATTGAAAATCATTTTTCAATTCACATTGATACCACAGATATTGATACCACAGATATATTCTGTGTGTCATAAGTTATTGACATTCTTGGCAACATACTCTCTTCTAAGAAGCCAAATCTGACCAAACATTAATTTCTGTTTTTACAGTAAAAATATGCTATGCATAATTAGCTAAACATAAAAAAAAAAAAAATTCTTACTTACAACAGAGCAATTTAAAACTGTTCCATTTCTGGTTTTTTCAGGAGCCAACAGAGGACGCCATGTACCCCCTTTATTAAATGTTATCAAGCTGATTTGGTTATCAACATTAAAGGAGTTGTTCATGAACTGCGAAGCAATATAAACACCGCGTACACCTTTCACTTTGTGAATGTCAGCAAATGATTTATCTGCATAAACACTAGAAAATAGAAATGAATAGTTTTAAAAAATGTGCACATATATATATATATATTTATATATATCATTATCACCATTGTTTTTCATCCACCTTCCATGCTGGCAAGGCCTCAGTCAGTACAAATTCAGTGCTCACCTAGACGGATCATAGAAATGCTTCATATGTTTCATTTTGTCTAAATTCCTACAGCTGATGCCCTTTTTAACACCAACTACTTCATAGAGTGTACTGGGAGCGTTTCTCATGGTACAAGCACTAGAAAGGTGTCATAATCTCAATATGACTAAAATGACCTCATGACTGCTCACTCACCACCCTTTTTACAGAGCGAGAGGTATGAATGATAGAGACAGGAAAGGTAAAGGCATAAATGGTAGCAGTAAGTGGTAAGTGATAAGAGGTATGTGATAAGGGCATGAGTGATTAAAGTACTTAGTTTTTGATGAGTGATTAAAGTACTTAGTTTTTGATGAGTGATTAAAGTACTTAGTTTTTGATGATAAGTTTGTATATTCAAGGCAACATGACCAAGAGCATAGAGTAATGACAGAAGGCAATGTTGGTGAGTGTGTTTGTGTTTCCTTGACATTGCATGATAGTTGTGTGTGAGTGTCACTGTCATTCATTTCCAGTCTTCTGTGAAAACATGTTTAGCTAAGGGGAAATATTACCTTACATGGAAACAGGTAAGGGCTGATGACAAGATGGGTGTCCAACCATATAAAATCTGCCTCAACACATTCTGCCTGACCCATGCAAGCATGGAACAGTGAATGTTAAAATGATGATACTGATATATAAAGAGGATGGCCAAAGCTTGGTGAGTGGAACTGGTAATGGAAACTGAAAAAAGCCAATGTGTGTGTGTGTGTGTGTGTGTGTGTGTGTGCACATGAGTGTACGTGTTTCTTTGACAGGACATCACATGCTGTTTGTATACAAATGTCACCATCATACAATCTTCTGTTAAAATATATTTGGCCATTGTTTGAAGGACTAGGGAAAAAATATTTACTAAATTAACTTGCTTGGAAAAAAGTGATGGTGCTTGGCACAGGAAGTGCGTCTGACTGTAGAAAATCTGCCTCAATGAATTTGATTGGACCCAAGTGTGGAAGAATGGATCTTAAGATGATGATGATGGTGGTGGTATTACATGCATGCACTAGTTATTACAGAATATATAGTCTGGTACACCAAATAATCTGTCCTTAGCACTGTTATAACTGAATCTCATATTAAGATAACACAGATGATGAAATAAGAGGAAAAGAAGGAAGAAGAACAGGTAATTACCTTAGCCATGTGTCTTTGTTTGGACCTTTAGGTTTGAAGTATATAATTCTTTCAAGGGATAAAGAGAACTTGATCCCATTGACATCAGAAACAAATAGATTGCTCAGATAATTATGATGGTTAACACACACAAAAACTTGGTCTTCAGATGCATCAGCTATGTAGTAGTCCTGAAAAAAACGTCAAATTTTTATGTGAATATATATTTCACTGATACCAATTATAAAAATATATGAATCAACAGTGTTAGTAACATCTATCAAAATACACATGAAAAAACAGAAGGAAAACAAAGAAGAAAAGCAGAGCTGCTCTGTCTTTTGCTATCTCTCTTACTTCCACTAACTGTCTTGCTGGAATGTCTAGTAAACACACACTCATGCATGCACACGCTTAATTAACCTTATAAAGTAGGGAGGAATATCATAAAATAAACATTACTTTTTAAATATAACCTAAAATGTTGAAAGATTGATGCCTGGTTAAATTCATTTCCTTTCAGTTCATTTCTCAGAAATTCTCTCTAAAGTTGTCTGTGAGATGATGAATAAAATGTGTATGACTTACCATATTGTTCATTTGAGGCCAGAACTGGGCCAGTCTGAATTCACCACGATTGCGAGAAACCCATAATTGGAGATGAAAAGGATGAGATGAGCCAAAATAACGCTGAAATTAACAAAGACATTGAAATTTAAGGATATAGATACTTTCATGAACCCAAAGCAAACACCAAAAAGTTAATGAATAACATTTCCTTTGTTAATTAACATACAGTAAGAGCATACATAAAGTTTTAAAAACTATTACAACTTGCTAAATACAATAACTTATAATCTTACAACCACTATAAGCAGTAATGAAGAGAGCTATTGAAATATTAAAGTGTTATTGGAAATTAAAATGTTAACCATCTGACTAATTTCAGATGATCTGAATAACATATAAGGATCAAGAATTTATTATTACTGGTTATCCTTTATTAAGATATGTTCTCTATTCATCAAAATCCCAGGTTTAATGGTTATCTTTTCCAGCCTTTTACAATCCAAGTCTATTTCATCAGGCAATTTGAAGTGGGTTTTTTTCTCGTTCCAAACAAACTTTTTCATCATTTTTTTATGAGTTAACAAAATGTTTGAATGATCTACTTTTTGTCTAGATGTATATTTGAGTCTACTTTTCAACCTGTTTTTTTTTATTATTATTATTACTTTACCATATACTTGCTTATATTTATCAATTCCTCAGCATTTTATACCAAGATGCAATCTTATTAAAATTTACATTGAACATACAAAGTAAATAATTTTTTTCTCTATTTATTTCCAAAACTACAAATTCTTAAAAATAGTGTCCAATGTAGTAAGATATACAGTGAAGGAATCAAGCTCAGTTCTAAATGGTAGAGGAGATATTATTTAGCTTTAATAGTTAAATATTGTAAATACTAACTGATATTGTGAAGCATGTGAAATACATGGCTAAGTGGTTAAGAAGTTGCTTCCCAAAGTGGTTTAGGGTTCAGTCCCACTATGAGACATCTTGAGCAAGTGGTTTCTACTATAGCCCTGACCTAACTAATATTCTGCAAGTGAATTTGGTAGAAGGAAATTGTAAGAAGCCTGTCATATATATATATATATATATATATACATACACACACACACACACACACATATGCATATACACACACACACATATATGCATATAAATATATGCATATATATATGTATAAATATATATATACATATATATATATATACATACATATATATATGTGAGTGTATATCTATGCGTGTCTTATCCCAGTGTCTTGACATTCACACACTGATTGTAAACAGTCGCTATTCATGATGCAAACAATATCATTTATTTGAAATCTTCTGTGATAATATGTTCAGTCATTGAGCTGTTTATTGTTCAAAGGACTAGGGGATGTATTACTTTGTTTGGAAACAGGTGAGAGTTGGCAACAGAAAGGGCATCCAGTCATAGAGAAACCTGCTGCAACAAATTTTGTCTGACCCATGCAAGCAGGGAAAAGTAGATTTTAAATCGATAACAATGATGATGGTGATGCAGATGATGATACATGAGACTCAGTAGAATACATTAACCCCTTCATGAGAATATTTCTCATGAAATACAAAGCCTATGCATTTCAATTAAGTTTGAAAATAATCAAATATTTGGAGGAATTTTGTAAATTAACATTTTCATTATTACGCTGATATTCAGAAAACAGCTGAAAGATGGGTTCTTCAAGAAAATAATGAGAGAAGGTTTTTATTTAAATATGATAGGCGTGGCGTGGCTGTGTGGTAAGAAGCTTGCTTCCCAACCACATGGTTCTGGGTTCAATCCCACTGCGTGG
>JAOPUL010005356.1:28565934-28576399 GCA_027564515.1 Octopus rubescens
GTATGTATGTATGTATGTATGTATGTATGTATGTATGTATGTATGTATGTATGTATGTATGTATGTATGCACATGTGCATGTTCACAGGTATGCAGATAAGCATGTAAATATATGTATACGCACTTATTACCTGCTAAACTTCTTGATTGTTTTACATATTTTGACAGTGCCTTTCATGACTTGTAGTTGTAATTTCTTGATTAGATATGTTCTTTCTGGTTTTGTGAAACTCAGTTCCTTAAAATTAGTGCAAGACAATTAGTCATATACTAAGTGCTTTAAAAATTGTAGGTAGAAATATAAAACCATAATCTGGATGGAGTAACTGCAGATTTTTCATCAGTTAAATACAGATGTGTTCTTTTTCACTAATCTTTAATATTAAGTTAGCAACCACTGAGTAACTGATTTCAACAACTGTGCATAATTTCCTTTTCTCTGTCCCAGATCATTAAATCTGGTCTGTTAAGCTCACCTTTTGTTAGTCTTTATAAGAACATTTCACCAGTATTCTTTCATATTTTGTTGGATGATGTTCTTCATATCTCTGTAGCTTCTTATATTTGTATCCCCAGGATTATCCTTTCTATGAATTTTTCTTTTCTTTTTTGAATAATGATCTAACCATGACATCACATCTCATAGATAGAGAATAACAAAATGGAATTTTTGGACAACTAATTATGATGTGGGTAATATCCTCTGTATTAATTCTACAGAGTCTGCATCAGTTATATCTGGGTGGTTTACTTGCATTTATATCCCTTTTGGGAATTTTATGCCTCAGATAGTTTGTTGTTATTTCTTGTTCCAGTATTAAAAAAGCATATCCTTTAAAGTAAGAGTTAATATCTTGTTGTTAGTGTTAGTCTAAGATAGACTACCCTGGTTATCAATGTTGCTGTCACTTTGAAGATTTCTTGAAATATAGCCTTTTATGGCCTTTTGTGGTATGTATACAACTTCTCTTCTGATGACTTGTGGAAGTAGAGTTGTGCAACTTCTCTGGGTGTATATCCCTGCTTTTAAGTTAGGGAATACTTTCTGAAAAGTTCCTTTCAAACTCTTATGATATTATCTGCCTCATATATGCAGCCATGATCCATGGCTAAATTTCAACATTTGGTGGTTAGTAGAAGCCTTTGAAGGGATATGATGTGACATTCAAAGGCTGTTTAAATTGATATTAAGCCTCTGCTGCCTTATTTTTTATTTTAAGTAAAAGCAGTATAAGTCAGTTTTTATATAAATTAACAATTTGGTGGTTTTAACATTGATAATCTAGATCTTATCTAGCATCTAATTAAGCAGTCCAAATGTTGGTATGAGTACTGGTACAGAAAATATGTTTGTGGTAATGATTTATTGTGCACATAAAATGCTGAGGACAATATTTTCTTTATACTGGTTTTCTATTCCCAGCTTACACATTTCATGTTAGAAGTTCTATCACAGTGAATATTTTCATCCATTCTTAAGTACCTGTAGCATTCTTCATCTGATATCAGTGAAATAGATAGGTCATTAGCAGAAATGTAGAAATGTTGCTAGATGAGCTTGTAGTTCTCTCTTGTTTTGCAATCTTGTACAAACATTTATCTTTGCCATAATTCACTGCTATATTTTTTGCAAGAATGCTATAACCAGGATGAGGCATTTCTTCATACCATTCATATTCTTTCAGATCATCCACAAAGAAGTAAATTGTTAGACTGGTGTTTCTATCTTCCTGTGAGCCAATTGCATAACCATCAAATTTCCTTAAAATGACAAGATGATTATTGAGAATAAAAGCAGTATGATAGAGAGACTGTTATTTTGAAATATATCTCAGTGACAATAGGGCCACTTCCTGTATTTAACTTCGGAATTGTGACCCAAGACTAAATTTAGGTTCTTTATAGCCTTAATAATGGTATCTGAAACTTTAGCAACTTGAAAGGATTCTAGCATTCATGAGTTGAGAACAGAATTGAATGCTTCTTGTAATCTAGCAAGACCAAGTTCCTTCTATGCTACCACACATTTGACATCATAATTTTGTTAAACAAGAGCTGTTCAACACATCCCCAAACTTCTTGCGATGATATTTTAACTACCCTGGAAGAATAAGTTCAAACAGGGTGTATACATTATATACGTGAAATTCTGGCATGTAATTGGCTGGTAGTTTTCACCATGTGAGTAGCATTGTTTTGGGATGTCAGTTTTGCTTCTGCCAATACCACTGAGAGCTTATGAGTAAATGTCAACAAAATTCTTCTGATAGAAGTTAAGTTTTTATGTACTAGTCTCTGATAATCAGGTTCTTTTCTGATGCCTTCCTATCCTGAAGTTTTTGAATAAGTTTCAAGAGTCTCATTTTTGATGTCGTATGCCTTTAGTTTAATACAGAGACAATATTTGTTTCAGATTTCTTCTAACCACTCTACACACTGATTAAACTTTTTTGCTTGACTCCAGATTTCTTTTCAGAATGACTTATCTTCACAAAAAGAGGATCTGTGACATCTATTTGTTGTCCTCTCATATCTGCTGGTTGCTCTTGCTTAAATTTCTTGTTAATTCTTGTTCTTTCAACTGCTGTTTTGATGTCAGAGTTTTTCACTGACAGCTTTTAGTTCCTATTTGAGGGTGATTAATTTGTATACAAGTGTTCTCTCTTTTTATTATTGCTAAGCATTGTTTCTACTTTATTTTCCATTCTTTGCTTGATATAAGTGTGGTTATTTGCATGTGATATGCAATGCAACATAATTGATAGTTCTCCATAAACCAACCATCATTTTTCTTTCTTCCCAAATCCTTAATGGTAATTTTTCTCTTGTTTTGCCTTTTTTTAATTTTTCAATATATCTAAGGTGCTGCATTGCAGTTGATGAGAGGGTATATAAACAAGTAATAATTTGCCAGAATAAGAGATCTTTACACTTTATAGATATTCTCCCTTGATTTCTTCAAGTACTATTATAATTAGTACTTTTTTAATATTTATGTTAGTTAGATGAGGTCTTTTCTGGAGTTGGTGTTTTAAAATTGAAGTAATCTTCTCTTGAAAGATTTCACGGAGACAACAATTCAAGAGTTTACACTCCTCTCTCTTCTAGTTCAGTATATCGTTTATCCTCAATGTTGTTATTAAGTTTTCTGACAGCATATTGAGGACAGCTGGTTTGGGTAAATGATAGTATATTGGTAGAAGAGTGATTGTTAGGCAGCATAGTAGTAGTAGAGGCCTGGTTTGTTACTGAATGCATGCTTGATGTAGGAGAACATTCACATGGTATTATGTATTTCTTGGTTCAGTTTGAAAGTCCACTGGAATTTTTCTCAATAGTTCCATGACCTGCGATATCCGACTCTGGGTTCTTTCTTTCATCGCCATGGTGTATGTATAGTAATTTTCCATGTGGTATGTATTTCACTGTTTGATTACTACTATGACCTTTTCAAAAAAGGTTGCTTCTTTGCATTTACACAAAGATAATTATTTCTTTTCCCAGGCTTGTATTAATATGTACACATGCACGTGCATGTGTATATATGTACATATGTATGCATTCATGTTTGCATCAACAGCTAAATGTGACTAAATGAGTAACTCTCTTCAGTTCAACAGCAGTTCAGAGTTGAATAGTTACCAGAACATCTAGATGTCTTACAAGGTAAATCATGGTAAATATTCCTTTTTTTGTCTTTATGTGATGTTTTTGATGATCATTCTTCCTATTTATTTCAGACATAGAACTACGGCACCAACTACTTGTTGAGTCTTTGTACATTGTCAGTGATTAAATATGAGGTGGTATCAAACAGTTCCCGGACTAGTTATGTTTAATAAAAAAATCACATATTTACCTAAGTTTTAACATCATCTCCTTCAAAATAGTCACCTTGCGCAGCAATACACTGGTCTCAGCATTCCTGCCACTTTTGGAATCTGGCCTGGAAGTCATTTTCCATAAGCGAGTCGAGGACCTTCTGCGATTCGTTCTGGATCTTGGCAATGGTGTTAAAACGGCAACCTTAGGGAAGAGACGGAAGTCTGCAGGTGTTAAATCTGGCGAGAAACTCATGAGTGAGGAGAGCTCGGTGACAGGGTGCATTGTCGTTGTGAAGAATCTAATTCTTCACGGTCCACAGATCCGGTTACTTTCACCGAATATCCCCTCTCAAATGCCTCAAAATGTTGCAGTAGAACTCTTGATTAATGGTCGAATTCTTGATGCACTATACCGCAGATGTTGAAAAAAATGATGACTGACTTGCGGCTCTGTCGTTCCTCTTCCATTGTGATGACTGCTGTTTCTTCTCAGGGTTGCACCCATAGACTCAACTCGCATCACCGGTGATGATCCTTGACATGAAAGATGGGTCATCAGTGGCACGCTAACAGAGATCTTGACAGACTTCGCTGCGATGTACTTTCCTGTCCATGACAAAATTGCAGACTACAGCATACACGTGATCACAAAAACACAAATTTCACAACTTGCGAAGTAAACACAGCGATGTCACTAAGCATACTGCCTCATGAAGGTCACTGGTAGCTCTCACTGTGCACACAAGCATGTGCTGCCATCTGTTGGCACGCTACAAAACTAGTTTGAGAACTCTTTGATACCACCTCATAGGTCACATTGATCGTTAAAAAAATTAATGGTAAAATGCATACACTTCTAATAGATGCATTAGTTGTTTGACAAGGGTTTTGGTTATGAATAAGTACACTTTTTTAATAAATAAATATATGGTTTCATATTTACATGCATTTAGTATCATGTGAAATTAGACCCACTAGGGCTCTTTTGACAGCTTGGGGATGAGGATTGAACTGACCAGTTTCATTGTTATTTAACAATTCATCTGAATTTTATCTCTCCAAATTACATATTAAAATGTAAACAACTATATGCCTAAGCAAAAGTTCATTTACATTATGGCACAAGTCTGATGGCTGGACATTATTACTAAAGCACCAATGAAAAGAATGTTTAGAGGAGAGGGGTGCTTACTCCAAATAGCCAAACAATTTCAACAGCTGGTTCTTAGTCAAAATGGTAATTAAAAATAATAAAATAAGTTGAATCACTAGGGATATTCATTGAGATGCTGTAAATATTTGGCAAAGTATGTTACACACTAGTCTCCTGCATAGTCAGCCATGTAGAACAGGAAGAGGTCATTAAAAAAAAAATGATACAGCAGTATCATTGGCAACTACTATAAGGGCAAAAGAAATGCTCTAGAAAGAAGCAACTAGAAAAACATCAAACTGATTGACCAAGTTATGTAAGTAACAGTGAGTTATAAGCATAAATAATTACAAAGGAAATTTGCTTAGATCAGATACTGTTCATGTTTGTGCCAGGGCAGTGTACTACTAGTGCCTTCTTGCATGTGAAACAACTACTTATGAAGTTTTTAGCAAAGAGCAAGCCACTGTATTTTGCATTTATTGATCTGGAGAAGGTCTCTGACAGAATACCATGCTCTGTGATCCAGTGATCACTAAGAAAACTAGATGTAGATGCATAGCTTATGAGAGGCACACAAACCATGTACAGAGATACTGGCAGCAGAGTGACAATTAGCAATGAGTTCAGTTAGGAATTTAGCATGCAGGTAGATATCCATTAGGGTCTGGATTTTAATCTTCTCTTATTTATTATACTTTCTCAGGCTAACAGAGGAGTTTCTGACTGGCTGAACTAGATTAATATCTATATACACAACAACAGCAACTTACTTTTCTCTGTGAATCATCATCATCCATGCCAAGAAGTATTTCTGGATTCGAAGAATGAAAGGCCAATACTCTGGGACAAAATGGTACAGGATGCTTTATGAAAGCCTTTCCATAGTCTCGTGTGAAAAATGTGATGTTATAAGTTATATCCACAAATACATACTGCAATAACAAGAAAAGATATGAATGAATAAATATATATACAAATAAAGGAATTATACTTTTTCAATAACAGAGGAAGGAGGGCTATGTTTAGGACCTTTTTCATAGCCTTGGAGACTCAGAAAGGATCGGATCCTGGACCCCACTAATGACACCTTAGGACCAGATGTTGTTAAACTGGGGCAACTGATGAAGTCTATTATATGAAAAAACTCCAGAAAAAGATTTTACACTTGTGTAAAAGTGATTTAACAATAGTTTGCAATGATTTTTAATGTCAGTTAATTAAATAAGATAAGTATCAGAAAGATGAACAATGATGGTAGTAATTATATTTCCACATAAACAGCTTCTTTTGTATGTGCATACACATAAGTTACACAGCAGACAAGGCCAAGGTAACCAAAAGATGAATATCAAACTTTCTAATGAGGCCAGAAAAAGGATGATCAATTTACTTTGAAGTTTTTTTAAAGATAAATAACATAGGTCAGAAATAAATGGACACAAATATATATCAACACTCAACCAAACAGCTGATGTATAAAATACATTCATAAACTATATACAAATTATATATACACATATTCATGTTCATACACCAACACCATGAGCATATTAAACTATAACATAACATAAAAAAACTTGGAAAAGCAGAGAAACTTACATGGCTGTTCTGCCGCGGGTGATTATGAAACTGGTGGATAGCTGACACATTGTTGTCTGATGTCAACTTGTAGCTGACATTTTCAAAGTCTTTGCCATAATTATATGATATGAATACATTACTGGAAGATACTTTCGCTGTTGGTTTGGAGTCTTTAGTTAAGGCTACAATCACTCTGCTATTTTTACCTGCCCAGTGCACAACCATTAGCTGATGGCTGTCTTTCAGGTGTGCCTGTAAGGAAAATAGAAAAACATTAGCATTTCAAAATATTAACTGACAGAAACCAAAACTAATTAATGATAAATGCTAAGTCATATTGATTTCAAATTTTGGCACAAGGCCAGAAATTGTGGAGGAGGGGTAAGTTAATTACTTCGACCCCAGTATTCAGCTGGTACTTATTTTATCAAGCCTGAAAGGATGAAAAGCAAAGTTGACCTCAGTGGCATTTGAACTCAGAATGTAACGATGGATGAAATGACACTGAGCATTTTGCCAAGCATGCTAACGGTTCTGCCAGCTCATTGCTTTAAGTCATATTAATAATGAAACGATATCAATTTGTTGTGGTTTGGGATATCTATCAAAGATGGAACACTCTAGAGGTTGTTCTTGGTGGAGTTGTGAGTGTTTTCCTTGGAACTTTTGAGAATGCAATATGGTTAATAGAGTTTGTGACTAGGTGATTGATCTTGATGGAATTTGCTGGAATGAAGTTAATCTTAGTGGAGGTGAGAGTCAGACTTTCTTGGTGGAGTCTGTTAGGATAAGATTCTTCTTAATGGAATTAGGAAGTTTGTCCATGGAGTTATTATTGAATGAAGAATTATCATCTGATAAAGTATTAATCAATTTGGGGGAATAGGTTTCTTTCTACTCATTTACACTCATCTTTATTGATATTCTTAAGAATTACAAAGAGCAAGGTTGCTGCTGCCAGTATTTTTGTTCTTTTATGTGTGACTATATTATTCTTTTACATATTTATACTATTTTAATTTTTAAAATAGTTTTCTGTTTAATCATCTAAATATTATTGTGAGAGAAAACAGGTTTAACAACATTTAATCAAATTTCTCAGTAAATATTTGTCCAACCTCTTTAGAGTAAAACTAAATAGAAAGAACATTTTATATTCTTTACAGTAAAGTAGAGAAATTCTAGGTACTTCTTTTGAAACTTCATATTTCCAGCACAGCCTAAATATATTCAGATTTTCAGAACTTTATTTTCAATGCCAAAAAATACTCTGGCTGAAGTAATCACTATTGCTTTACTGAACTTATTGGATTAATCTCACAGTTGACTTTCTCTCAATTTGTCATCCTTGCTGTATCTATGCTTTACATACTGTGAATGAAATAAATAAAATTCTCCATTCTCCAACTTGTATTGTTCAGAAATTTTGCTATAGCTTGTATATATATATATATATATATATATATCATCATCATCTTCATCCTTTAATGTCTGTTTTCCATGCAAGCATGGGTTGGACGGTTTGACCAGGAGCTGGCAAGCCGGAGGGGGTGGGGGCTACATCATGTTCCAATCTGGTTTGGCTTGGTTTCTACGGCTGGATGCTCTTCCTAATGCCAATCACATCACAGTGTGTGCTGGGTGCTTTTAACGTGCCACCGGCACTGGACTTCGACGCTAGATTGGGAGCTCGCTTCCCATACAACATAACAGAGACAATTGAGAATCGTATTTTGCCTTGTACAAGTCGCTTCCTGAACATATATAACTGAGACAATTGAGAATCGTATTTGGCCTCATACAACTCGCTTCCCATACAAACATAACAGAGACAATTGAGAATCGCATTTTGCCTCGTACAAGTCGCTTCCTGAACATATATAACTGAGACAATTGAGAATCGTATTTGGCCTCCACTTGGCCCTTTGGATTGCCAGAAAGGCTTATAAATTCCAAACTCTTATCTCTTTAAACAAAAAATTAATTTCTTTTGACTAATTACAAAGATAAATTTTTAAGGGATAGAGATATGTTAATTTTAACCCTCACCGCCATCAATGTATATTGATACTTAATAAAATTCAGCAAAATTGACTAAGATGGAACTTGAACTTACAATCATAAGGAATTTAGAAATAGATATAGTAAAATAGCTAGTATTCTGCTGGCTATTTCTCAAACAAAATATCGACATCACTTAATTTTGTAGTCTTCCCAGAATGAATTACTAACCTACAAAGAATTACTTTTAAAATTAACAATAAATCTTAACAGAAAGCTATTGAAAGACAGACAGTAATTCTCACTTCATAGCTGTCACTAAGGAAACGTTAGATAACAAAGGCAGATACTGAAATCAACAACTTCAATGGATTTAGTAAAAAAAAAAAAAATTTACTTAACCCACTGAAATTATTGATTTCTAAGATACTGAAGTCCACTTAGCTAGATATTATTTGTGTTTGAAATTTGCTGACAATACTGCCTGCCATTAAATACAGAAATGAGGTCAATGTTTTAATAGCAACAGGAGACAGATTAAATATAGTTTTATAAAGCAGTAATTTTCAAAAGATGCATTTACAAAATAAAACATCTGGTTGTATACATAAAATATTAAGCTTCATGTAAACATACCTGTCTTTACTAATTGCAGATAGCTCTACTTACTAAAGCCAGAATTTTACTTATGACAAATCAACAAGTGAGAATTATAATCAATTAACTGTTCAGATCCAAAGAGTTACTTCCACATCTTTCTATCATAAATATTACTAATCGATATACACTATAACAGCAGTCAAAAACAAAAGCTTCACTACTGAAAGTAAAACAATCTATAAAACAATAAAATCAGGTTATTCTCTTAGAGCAATTATCATGCAAAATTCACTCAAAACTTTATATAGCGTACTAAAGAAGACCCGCCATCCACAGCAGAAGTGTTAAGGCGACATCCCCTGGTAAAGAGGCATGGCCTGCAAGAGCCCTTTGCCTGTGTCTCATAAACAGCACTCACACCGAGAGTCCTGTGTCTGTGCCACATAAAAAGCACTTGTGACAGTGCCGCGTAAAAAGTACTCGCACCGAGATTCCTGTGCTGGTGGCATGTTAAAGCACCCAGCACAAATTGTAAAGTGGTTGGTGTTAGGAAGGGCATCCAGCTGTAGAAACCATGCTAATACAGACTGGAACCTGGTACAGCCCTCTGGCTTGCCAGTTCCGGTCAAACCATTCAATCCATGCCAGCATGGAAAATGGACGTTAAAGGATGATGATGATGATGATGATGACATCAATGTTTAGTTACCACCTTCCCTCTGCCAGTTTTGCATATTGGTTATCAATATTCACTACAGGTATCTCTGGTTTCAAATTGACAGGTAAAAATAAAGCTACCATATTGAGACTCTTGCTAATGACCAAGCTGGGTATTTATCAGGTGTTACTTCATATTTTTATTGTAAAAAAAATACAAAAGAAAGCTTAGAAACTATACTGGAGACACTTTTTGTTGTCTATGAACTACATTCTATGAATCCATGTTGATTTGAATAACAATTATCATATATACCATGCATACATTTTAATCATTCTGGTGTCCATTTTCCCATGGTTGCATGGGTCAGATGGAATTCGTTGGCGCAGATTTTCTATAGTCTGATGCCCTTCTTGTCACCAACTCTCACCTATTTCCATGCAAAGTAATATTTCCTCATGACTGGATATGTCTCCAAGGAAGATTGGGAACAAGAGACACCACTTGTATGACAGTGACGTTCATTTACAACTAGCATGTGCTGTCAAGACAAGGAAACCCACCCCCATACATATATCTATCTATCTATCTATCTATCTATCTATCTATCTATCTATCTATCTATCTATCTATCTATCTATCTAT